>CABHPP010114054.1:4194-25615 GCA_902168425.1 Peromyscus attwateri
AGACCAGGCTGGCCTCAAACTCACAGAGATCGCCTGCCTCTGCCTCCTGAGTGCTGAGATTAAAGGTGTGCGCCACCTCCGCCTGGCTTATTGTTGTTTGATTGTGAGTGTGTGTGTGTTCACACATGACGTGAGTGCAGGTGTCCTTGGAGGCCAGAAGAGGCCATTGGATCCCCTGTAGCTGGAGTTACAGGTGGTTGTTAGTGAGTGATGTGGGTCCTGGGAACCACATTGGTGTTTTCACAAGAGTGTATGTGCCCTTAAGCACTGAGCATTCTCTCCCGCCTTCTGCCTCGCTTCTTTCTTGGTATGGCTTTAGGATTGCAATGAATTTTTGCTTGGTTCAGTTTGATTTGAATGGAAAAGAAAATCAAGTCTCTTTCTTGATGACTTGATCTTGGCATGAGATGGGACTGTATAATCATTTGAGAAGCATGTGTTGGTGTCTGGTAGGTATATTGGTCCAAGTCCTGGCTCCATCCCTTAGCTAGCCGTGTGACCTTGGACAAACTGCCTGATCCCCCTATTTGGGTTTCTTCTATCGAAAGGCTGAATCCCTCATTGGAGTTGTAAGGAAATGTAATATGAGCTGGGTATAATATGGCACGTAGGGCATTTAACACATGTTCACCTTTATTTGCCCCATAGTGAACAGATGCTCAGTGACGGGGCTCTTTCTAACACCTTGTACTACTGAATGGAAGAGGTCCCCTGTGAAGTGATGAGTGGAGTCAGTTTGTGGAGATGTGTTTTAAGCATTTCACTCTACCATCAGTTGTTCTGCTGACAGCCTAGATCCCTGGTCTCACACACACTGGTTCCACGGATAGCCCCTGGAGCAGAAGAGCTGTTGGTTTGTTTCCTGTAGACATCTGCTGTATGCACAAGATGCATGCCTGAGCCTGAAGGATCAGGCCCATGGCTTGAGTGTGGTTTCTGAGTCTCAGGCTTCTGTAGCCATGGAAGGCTGGTGTGAGCGCTTCAGCCCTCAGCAGGCTGAGCCTAAGCTCCCCCTCCCCCCCATTCATGCCCAGGGAGCACCTTCTTTAGCTTCCTCCTCCAGTTCTTTTCTGAGATCTTCTCCTTTGAGTTGACCTGCAGCCAGCCTTGTTGAGCCCCATAGTCCAGGCCTGGCTGGCCTGGCCTCTCGGACCAGATCTCTGGTCTTTTTTGAAGCTAGAGCTTGCATTTGAAGCCTTTGCTGAGTCCAAGGGTCTGACATTCATTGTCTTTGCATTATAAGTTTCCTGACGAAACAGATAAGCTTACATGTTTCTTACCTTGGGGTCAGTGCTAATGCTTCTGAACACATCAGTAGCCCATTTTATTGTTGTGTACCATGGAGGCCAGAAGAGGCCTTTGGATCTCCTGGAACTGGAGTTACCATGTGGGTGCTGGGAATTGAACTCAGGTACCCTGCAAGAGCACACAGTGCTCTTAACTCCTGAGCTGTCTCTCCAGTTCCCACCCTTACTCCTCTTTCCCTCATTGCCCAGAAGAAGAACTACTTCCTCCCTTCCTGTTCTGAAGTGCACATCTCTGCCGCGTTCTCAGTGTCACCTGCCCATCAGTCCTCTGTAGGATCTGGGACCCTTCTGTCTCTTCATTTCTAATCTTTTTGGCTCAGCTTCTCATGTAACTTCTTGACTCTCGGCTCTTCTTGTCAGCATTTACAGTTGTTCCAGTGTTTTCTGGGAAGATGGGAGAAAACACACCAAACACTTCCCAGATTTCTGCACGAGTGGCTGCTTGCTGTCACGTGTCAGCATTCTCCTGTGTCTAGAGCAGGGGAGACACCAGCTGTGTCTTTTTCTCTTTTGCCTTTGCTCACTGCTCGGTCCACTGTGTCTGCCTCATCTGTTACCATGGCTACTGGTTAGTCTCATTTCAGACTGAGTGCCTCTGGATTTCTCTGTAGCGCTGGACACAGCCCTTTGCTTGTTGTTTTTAATTTTTTAATCTTTTTGAGACAGGTCTCTGGCCCAGGGTGTCTTTGAGCCTGTGGTAATCTTTTTGCCTTGGCCTCCTGAATGCTGGGATTACAAGTGTGAATACCATCCCTGGCTGTGTGGATCATGATTTCAATGACGTTTTCTCTTTTCTTAACTTGATAGCATGGATCCTTCTGGTTCCCAGGTTGTTCTCATGCTCTGTCCTGGTTTCTTACTCCATCTTTCTTCTGATGCAGGTGTCATTCTTTGTCATCTTACTTACATACACTTACAGACAGTCTCACACATGCCCAGGGCGTCAGCTGTTGGTGGCCCTCAGTTGACTCCTGGCTATTACTCTCCAGCACTGACGTCCTCTGCTGTGAGCACACCACTGATGTTCTCCCAGACACCACTTATTTAGTAGATCCAAAGCTTCCCCTGTCCTGACTCCTCTTCTATATCTCCTTCCTCTCTCCAACAATGGCCATTATTTCAGAATGCTGACTTTCTGTCTGGGATGGTCGATTTCCATTGTCAACTTGTGTCTTAGTTAGGGTTTCTATTGCCGTGAAGAGATACCATGACCACACAGCAACTCTTATAAAGGAAAACATTTAATTGAGGGGGCTGGCTTACAGTTTCAGAGGTTTAGTCTATTATCATCATGTCGGGGACATGGTGGCATGCAGGCAGACGTGGTGCTGGAGAAGGAGCTGAGAGTCCTACAGCTTGCAGGCAACAGGAAGTTGACTGAGTGTCACACTGAGGGAACCTTAAGCAAAAGAGACTTCAAAGCCTGCCCCCACAGTGACATACTTCCTTCAACAAGGTCACATCTACTTCAAAGCCACACCTCCTAATAGTGCTACTCCCTGTGAGCTTATGGGGGCCAAGTACATTTAAACTACCACAAATGACTGGACCAAGAAAGAAACATCAGTGCATTAATGAAAGGGACCTTTGGTTGTATCTTCAAAGGCTCTTCCAGAGAGGATTAGCTGAGGGGAAAGTAGGAAGATCGCTCTCAGTGTAGGTAGCACATCTCACAGGCTGGGGTCCTGGACTGGATCAGAATGGAGGAAAGAAAGAAAACAAGCAGACCCAAGTGCACACATCTCTTTCTGTGCTGTCCAGTTTGCTGCCACAGGCCTTCCGTGCCGTGAGGGACTGTGCCCCTTAACTGTGAGCTGAATAAATCTGTCTCTTGAGTCACTCTATCAGGGTATTTTGTCTTAGCAACGAGACAGTAACTAATGCATCCTCTAAGATTGTTCCCCATGCTGTCACAGAGTTCTGTAGGCCGGATGATAGGTATATAATAGAAAACAATTGTTTACCATTTACAAGTCAAGAAGCCGGAGCTCCAGGTAGCCAGCTCCTGCATTCTTGTGAGGGCTGTGCTCTGCTTCAGAGATGCTGCCTTCCGGCTCTGTCCTCAGGTAGGGTGAACAGGCTTTCCTAAAGCATTGTGTAAGAACGGGCACTACTGTTCATGAGTGCTCCTGATCCCCTATTGAAAGCCCTGCCTCTCCCCATAGCCACATTGGGAATGAAGTTCCAGCATATGAGTGGGGATGGGGAGTTCACCAACGTTCCCACCATAGCAGCTTACCCGCTTTAAAATGGGTTTTCAGATGGAGCTCTGTGTTCTGTTGACTCTCCTGTCTGTCACTTCCCTGAAGCACCCACTGCTAGTCTTTTCTCCTCCTGGTCCACCCTGCTCTATCCTGTTGTGATCGTTTTGAAATAAACCAAGATCTTTTTTTTTTTTTTTTTTTTTTTTGCTTTTCAAGACAGGGTTTCTCTGTGTAGCTTTGGCGCCTTTCCTGGAACTCACTCTGTAGACCAGGCTGGCCTCGAACTTACAGAGGTCCACCTGTCTCTGCCTCCCGAGTGCTGGGATCAAAGGCGTGCGCCACCACACCCAGCTGAAATTAGGTCCTCTTGAAGAACAGCCCGTGCTTTTAGCCATTGAACCATTTCTCCAGTCCCTATTTTTACACATTTCTGTTTATTTATTGTTTTTGAGATAGGGCCTGGCTTTGTAGTTCTGGCTGGCCTGGAATTTAGAGAGCTCCACCTGCCTCTGCCTCCCAAATGCTGGGATTAGAGGTGTGTGCTACCATGTTGGTTGCAAATAGTATCTTTATTGCATAGTAAATGCCATAAGTGTGTGTGTACCAAAAGGAGACACACACACTTTAAGATGCTAAGATGAAGGATATTGGTGGCCCTTTAGTATTATGGGAAATGGTGTCATTGGAGCTTGTAGTGGGTAGCCATTCCAGCTTTGATCTGGAAGTTCCAACCCCCACTGAGGCTTCGGTAACTATCACGCCTACAAGGCGGGGCCAAGAGAGGACCCTGAAGACCTGAGATCCGGATGGACCACCTCTCTCTGTTCCTGGACCCTGGACGGTGGAGGTGGACAGAGCAGAGCTCCAGAGAACACCGCTGGATTGCGATACACCTTCCCCAGACCCTGCGACCTACCTATCCCTTCATTTGTAAGTTACGCCACTAATAAACTTTCCTTTTAACTACGTGGAGTGGCCTTAATAATTTCACCAATAGGGGCTCAGTATGAGTTTGGGCAGATGGCTAGGGGAGGAGAAGACTAGATTTGTGACTCAGAATTATGATGATGTTTGTTCAGTACGTCTAGTTTGTCTGTATACATGGGCAAGGCTGAAGGCATGACTGGGGTTGGGGCTACCTTGTGGAGCATATAGTCTCAGCAGGATGCAGGTGATCATAACTTCTTATTGAGGATCTGTGTGGATGTACTACAGATGCTCAGTTCTGTGGTACATGGTACAATTTGGAATGTTGATCTAGTTAAAGTTTGGTGGAATATATTACTATTTTAATAAAGACTTGGAAACCTAAGGTCAAGGCTGGGGGGATGACTCAGTAGTTTAGCCTCAAACATGAGGACTGGCGTTTGCACCCTAGAGCCTGGTAAATACTGGGTGGGTGTGGCGGCCCAGTCTAGCCTCAAACAAAGACATGGGGGATCCCCAGACCAAGCTGGCTAGTGAGACTAGCCATAGCATCAGGAGCTCTGGGTTTGGTTGAGAGACCCTGCCTCGTTGAATAAAGGTGGATGAACCAACCAATTGAGAATGATTCCCAACATCAAGTGTACCCACATGCGTGTGCAACCCTACACATGGGTGCCAAACACATGCAAACATGTATGCCTACACACATACTTCACACACGCACAAGTTGGAAGAAAAAAACAGAAAATCTCAGATAAAATGGAATCTCTATGTTTAAGGTTTATAGTGAATACATTTGGCTTTAGTGGCTGGCCACTTGGCCCCATGTCCCTTTCTTCTGAGGAAAGACTGTAAAGACTGTCCTCAGAAGTTATGAAGAGTCACAGATGAGTGTTTCCCTAGAGAGGGGTAGATTCAGGCCCCCATGTCATGTGATAAAGGGCACCATTCACATAGGATACAGTGTGCAGTGGCCCTCACTGGTGAAGACTGGGGCCAGAGAGCAACAGCGCACAAGACTCACAACTCACTTATCCAGTGGCTAAAGCCACTTCTTCTACAGTGGCTAGGGAAGGTGGTGTGGAAACAGGTAACAAGGAGGCAGAATTGTTCATCTGGAGAAGCAGGAGGGCTGCAGATAGGAGATTTGGTGGAAGAATCTAGTGGACTGCTAGGCTCCAAGGCTTCTAGAGAGAGAGCTGGCCTTGCTGGCCGGCCCTGTTCCTAACTTAGGGAGGGGGCCTAGCTGTGGGTAGAGGGGAGACAGAGTCAGGCTCACTGACTGTGCGGACATACAGCTGAAGGTCTGTAGCGGTCGTAGGCTCTGGAGTGTGGATGCTTCAGGAAGGCCTGGCCTTCCTGACCAGCAGGCACACTCAGTGCTCCTCAGTATGCCCTCCGTAACGGGTGTGACGGAGGTTGTCCTAGGAGAGCTTGCGGAGGAGGAAGAAAACAGCTCTGGGAAGTACCGACAGAAAAGGAACCTGGAAAAGTAAGTGCCTGTGAGAGACGGGCAGAGCAGTGGGGGTTTCCTCCAGAGTCAGCTGCTGAGGGAGCTTGACTGAAGCGGGCTCCGAAAATGCCACCCAACTTACAGGCGGAGGAGACCATCAGTGTCTCAAGCTTTTGCCTGAGCTTTTTGTTGTTTGTTGTGCTTCTTTTTTGAGAAACAGGGTCTCACTACTACCCTGGATGGCCTGGTACTCCCTTTGTAGTGTAAGCTGGCTCAAACTCAGTGCAGTCTTCCTGCTGGAGTGACAGGCAGTTCTAGTGGCCCTGGGGACAGGTGTTGTGTGTGGGAGGCTGCATCACGTTGGGTTCCTCCTGGTGAAGCGTGCAGAGCAGAGAGAAGCGGAAATGGAGGCAGGCAAGGTCACAGCCTGCTGGGAGGAGCTACAGTAGTAGGTCGTTTGTCCAGGTGTCTATTCCTTGTCTGTCCCACTAGAAAGAAGGACCCTTGTCCCAGCCACCACAAGGACGGAAAGAACTGCTGGTGTGGTAGGCACTGGCACACTTCTGATGGCCCCCCAGGAGAGAATGGAGCGTTTTTTGGAGTTGGGGGAGGGGTTGGAGACTTGGAGGAGGACCCTGGTCCTGTTGAGTCAGTGCAGTGGAGATTCCCAAGCACTGCTGGAGTGATCATCCAGGTTGGAGTGACCTCATCAGGGAATGAGGAAAGGACAGGGAAGGGCAGATAGTTGTGAGTGGTAGAGAAGGAAGTTGAGAGGCCTCTCTTGATGGCCTTGTGATTACTTTGTCAGTCAGAAGTAAAGAATAAAAAGTGAGTGTATGTATTTTTGGGAAAAACTTTGTGAAGACATTAAAAAAAAAAAAGGAAGACAAAACCCCAAAACAGCAACAAACCAACCAACTAAACCCAGAAACCACCTACCCCTTCTTAAATGGCTGCACGCAGGAGGCACACGCAAGGACACATCACGGACAGAAGGCAGCTGAGGCACGGCCATGCCAGACAGGATGACTAACTGTAGGTGAGACAGTGAGACAAGAGGCCCGAGTCCCAGACCTGCAGGTCGGGTGTGGCTGTGAGCTACAGAGGGCTCAGTACACCTGTGTGTGTGCGTGCTGCCTCATCCTGCCCCCCGAGCGGCAGACGGCCCTCGGCTTCTTAGGAAGGTCGGGGGAAGGAAGGGAGTCCCGCTCCTCACTGCCCCTCCTTGAGAAAACCAAGAGAAACCTGAGTCCTGAGTGAGCTCTTTCCTGTGATCTGTTTCTGATTCATTCAACAGGAAACGACTTCCCCAACTGTAGCCAACCTGTTTCTCCAATAATGTAGAAGGACAGGTAATAGTGAGAAAGAGGATGTGTGTTGTCTCGGGGAGTCATAAGGGACACGGCTGTGTTTGTCTGTCAGGCTTTATCTAGAATTAGGGACTACTACACACTTACTTGGTTACAATGCTCTGTTTTAGTTAGTCAAGTTGAAGACTTCCTATTTCTCAGGATCTTTCTAGAAGTGAACAGAGTAGGAAGGAGGTTACAGTCCTTTAGACTTGGGCCGAAATAAAAGAACCCAACCAAGCTGTGTGTTTTTCTTTTCTCTCATTGAATCAACTGGTACTGGAGACAGGCTTCTGAGAGGTGAGCTCTACAAGGCAGGACGGTGGGGCTGGGCTGAGGCTCTTCTCCTTTGTTAGAACATGCTCCCTGTGAAGGAGAGCGTCAGTCAGAAAAGACAGGGTCTACGGGTGACTTCCTGAAAGCAGGCTACAGATTCTGTACACTATTGATTCTGTGAGGGAAGGCAGCTGCGGGGTGTGAGGAGTACCTGCTACTTTTCAGAGATGGAAGGACATTTCCTTCAGGCAGAAGTGACTAAGATGTCCCAGTTGGAACTTGGCATGGTCATGATTTGTTTCGGTCCACAGCGGTGGAGGAAACTGTCTCCACCACCCTACAAGGTAAGCGTTTAGCTGTCAGTTAAGCAGCACCACAGCTGGGCACTCATTTTGCAGAAGAAGAAATGACTTCGTCAGCGCTTTGAGGAGAACTTGGGCAACAAGTCATGCGGTTACTTTGGCATCGAAAAGCTGGGGACCCATTTCTCACTTTCACAGGAAACTAAGTTACAGCTAAATCCTTGTTTTACTGAGATTTGTAATATGTTTATATCTAAAAACATCTTTTAGTGCTTTTGAATCTGGACTGGAGAGACGATGGCTCAGTGGGTTTTCTCTGCCTTCTCTCTCCCTGGAGGAATACTGGAGTGTTACAGATGAGAGCACCCCAGCTTTGGTGTTTTAAACGTGGGGTCCAGGGACTGAACTTAGTTGTCAGGCATGTACAGCCTGCTGAGCTGTCCTGTTGGCTGAGAACCTGTTTTGTTCCAGCTCTTAATTTTGTGCTGCTAAGAGAGCTTATGCTTGGCTGTGTCTGTGAAAATGCACAGAAAGGAGGCCTTGCTTCAGTCTGTTAGGACAGTGACTTTTGGAAGGAAATCCAGAGTGTGAACGAACAGGCACATATACTCAGAGTGCGTATGTCGAGTTTTCTCTTTGTAAAGTTAAACAGGGTTTTTTTCTTGGTACTAGGGATTGACTGCACGGCCTTGTGCGTGCTCTGCAGGTGCTCCACCACCGAGCCACACTCCTGCTTTTATACTTGGGAGGGAATTGATGGTTGATGTGTTAGGCAGTAACATTGAGGAGGAGACACAGGCAGCTCTGCCCAGTGTGCTGTGGCTGGACAGACACCCAATAGCTAGTGGGTAGAGTGAAGGTTTTATTCCATAGTGGAGGTGTGAGCATATTCATGGACAGTGGGTTAGATCACTTGAAGGGAGGAGGGTGATCATTCAGGAGAGAAAGTGGAGCGCTTGGGGAGACTCTTGTCAACAGATGAGTCTGGGAAGTGCAGGATATAGCAGGTGCCCTGCAGGCTGGAAGACTTGTCTTTTCCTGCTTGGGAATGGCTGGAGGGGAAAGATGACTCCTGAGGTGCCGGGGTGGGCACAAAAGTGGCACTCCGGTGGGTGGTGTGGTGCTGTGGTGGAGAGACATGCTCAGATTCGAAGCTGTAGAGAAACCGGGAGAATGAGATGAGGAGCGGAGTGCATTTGTCAGTCCTGTGGCTGAGTGAGAGGCGGGTTTGGAAATGGTGGTCAGGATGGAGACCTCCTGATGGAGGGTGTAGCCTCTGTCCGAATGGAGAACAAAGGCAGATTCAAAGGCTGTGGGACCAGTACTGGAGGATACTGGGGTGCAGTGGGGGCGGGGAGACCAGGCAAAGAGATGCTGGAGTTGGCTCTGGAGACTGGGATACTGACTGGGTGGATCCCTAGTAAAGGGCGGTGGCTTGGCTGGAGGAGGCTGCTCACCCTAAGTGAAGAGCACTTGGGAAGAAGTTGGTGTGGGAGTGAGCAAAGTGGAGGCAAGAGGGACGAGCGGTTGGGGAGGCGACCAGCTAGAGCAGCTTCGGTGCTGTGGCAGCCTGCCCGTCAGTATGGTCAGCATGGATTTGGAGGGCCCATGGCCTCAGGATGTCATACAGGTCGGTGTGGTGGGTTTTGATGGTCTGAGGATAAGGCAGACCTCTGGGCCTGGGGGAAGAGCCAGGCTGTCAGTGGGAATGCGTCTAAGGACTGTGGTGGACCACAGTGCTGTTGAGCTCAACTTCACAGGCTAGCGTGTCTGTCACTACACATGCCTGTGCATATGTGTTCAGAGTAAAGGAAACAGTCGTCTTCTTTTAGGGCTATTGAGGTGCAGATGAGGCAAGAAAATGCTTGTAAGAACACTTCATCTTTTTTTTTTTTTTTCTTTTCATAAAAAGGCATAGGAACTTTTGGAGAAACTCAGAAGTGTGAAGAGGAAAATAGCCTTCCGTCAGCCTCCATGCTCCATTCACGAGTCCCAAAATGTCACCATTTTCTAAACTCCCTTTTGTGGTTCTGATAGTTAATAGACTAAATTAAAAAAAACACATTGTAGGAGCTAGGTGTGCTGGTACATACCTTTAATCCCAGAACTGGGGAGGCAGAGGCAGGTGGACCTGATTTCAGAGTTAGCCTGGTCTACATAGTGAGTTTATGCTAGCCAGGGCTGCATAATATACATACACACACTCACACACATACACACGTTGTGACAACTTCAGGAGGTATCCTTTGATCCCCTGTTAGGAATAGTGAGAATTAACCCTACATGTACTCTTTTTTTTTTTCCCCCTGAGGTTTTGCAGTTCTATTATTGTTTTTTCCCCTGGTAGTTTTTTTTTTTTTTTTTTTTTTTTTCCCTTTGTTTTTTTTTTTTTTTTTTTTTTTTTTAAAGGATTTGTTTATTCTTATTTATGTGTTTGTGTGTATATATGTATTACAAATACATCCACTGAGGCCAGAGAATGTTGGATCCTCTGGAACTGGAGTTACAGGCCTGATGTGGTCTTCTGCAAGAGCAGCAAGTGCTGTTAACCACTGAGCATATCTCCAGCCTCCACCCCTCTGTTTTTTCCTTTGTCTTTTTGAGGGGTCTCAGTATCCTCCCCATTGCTGGGGTGTGGTATGTTCCACCACTCCTGGCTTTAACAAAAGCTGAGGTTGAACCCAGGGCCTTGCACATGCTCAGCAAATGCTGTGCCACTTTGTCACATCCTAGTCCTGGACCTCATTACATCTTACCTGTGCTATTCTGTTCTTTTTTTTTTTAAAGATTTATTTATTATGTATTCTGTTTGCATGTATTCCTGCAGGTCAGAAGAGGGCACCAGATCTCATTGTAGATGGTTGTGAGCTACCATGTGATTGCTGGGAATTGAACTCAGGACCTTTGGAAGAGCAAGCAGTGCTCTTAACCTCTGAGCCATCCCTCCAGCCCCGCTATTCTGTTCTTAAGTCATCAAAGGGAACAATGTTTGTGTTTATTTTGTGTGTTAATTAGTCCTGTTGCTACATGTACAAATTATGCCTAAATGTTTAGACTCCACAGCTTTTGTAATGTCATTATTAAGTAAGTATTGCTTTTGGAACCTAGAACTAGTGTTGGATTCCTAGAAGAAGGAGTATAATCTCTCTCACCCACACCTACACCACTCAGTGAGAACAGTTCTGACTTCAAGGTCTGCTGACTTTTCTTTGTAGAACTTATTCAACTGATAATGTTTCTTACAGTTAGATTGTTATTTTCTTATTATTTTTTTAAATTGGAAATTATTCTGGGCAATGACACAATACATCAATCCCAGCATATGGGAGGCAGAAGCAAGCAGATCTCTGAGTTTAAGCCAGTCCAGTCTACCTAGTGAGCCTAGGCTAGCCAGGGCCACAGAGTGGGACTGGCTCATGCAACCTATTGCTAACAACCCCAAACTGGGGATGGGTATGACATGAAGAAGAGCATGCGTGCTGAACTGTAAAGGCCGTACCTTTCAAAAAAATCTTTTCCTCCCCCCTTAAAAATCATTTTTATTTAATTTAAGCTTATATGTATGAACGTTTTGCCTGCATGCTTGTGCACCACATACAATGCTGGTGCTGGTCGGAGCCAGAAGAGGGCATTGGATTCACTAGAACTGGAGTTATTGATGGCTGTGCGCCTTTGTGTGGGTGCTGGGAATCAAACCTGGGTCCTTTGGAAGATCAACAAGTGTTTTTAACTGCTGAGTCTAGCCCCCATCTGTCTTTCATATAGTCTCACTATGTAGCCAAGGCTGGTATCAACTCTGGATTCTCTTGTTTCAGTCTCTCAAGTTGTGGGATTACAGGCGTGTGTGCTATCACACCTGGGTTTCTCTCTTTAGTATTGTAGTTGCTTCATTTTATTTTATACCAGGTGGTGGACAGACTATAGTCTTTAATAAAGTTGACAACTGACTTATCCCAGAAAGTCTTTTATTCTTTAGGTTTTTTGAGACGGGATTTCTCTGTGTATCCTTGGCTGTCCTGGTACTGAGTAGACCAGGCTGGCCTTGAACTCAGATTCGCCTGATTCAGCCCTTCCTGAGTGCTGGGGTTAAAGATGTGCACCACCACTGCCTGGCTGATCAGAAAGTCTTTAATATGTCTATTTTTAAAAGTGCTCTTCTTGGCTGGGAATTGTAACACGAATCTTAAAAGGTCTTGTTAATAAAACAAACCCAGGAGCCAGATATTGGGGTGAATGCTGGAAGATCAGAGAGACAGAACACAAGCCACAGCCACCTCACCTTGCCAGTCTTCTCAGCTGATCCTGTTTCCTCAGACTGGAAGCCTCTGAGTCCTCAACTAGAATGAATCTCAGCTGAACTGATATTCAAAAGCCTAAAAGCTTAAAAAGACTCTAGTTCCTGGTCCTCACGTCTTATATACCTTTCTGTTTCCTGCCATCATTTCCTGGGATTAAAGGTGTGTGTCACCATGCCTGGCTGTTTCCACTGTGGCTTTGAACTCACAGAGATCCAGACGGATCTCTGCCTCTGGAATGCTAGGATTAAAGGCGTGTGTGCCACCATTTTCTGGCCTCTATATTTAGTGGCTGTTCTGTTCTCTGACCCCAGATAAGTTTATTACGGTGCACAATATATTAGGGGACACAATATTACCACATTTCCCCCTTCTGTCTAAAATTTAAAAAAGCTTATAACTAATGCAAGAAGAACTATATCCAATAAGTATATACAGTATATACAGTCAAGAATTACTTTAACAATGTCTAGTCCATTAGCAGGGAATATAGTTCAGTAGCTACACATGCACAAAGTCCTGGGTTTGATTCTGAGGTTTTTTTTTTTTTTTTGGTTTTTTCAAGACAGGGTTTCTCTGTAGCTTTGCGCCTTTCCTGGAACTCCCTTTGTAGACCAGGCTGGCCTTGAACTCACAGAGATCCCCTGAGTGCTGGGATTAAAGGCGTGCACCACCACCGCCCGGCTGATTCTGAGTTCTCTAAAACAAAACAAAACAGAAACCTATTCATTTATAAATTGTTCTCTGATATTCTCCAATACAAATGTACATTAGAAACAAAAATCATTATAAAGATCCACACTGGAGGAGCTGAAACAGTGCAGGCATTTTTAGACAGGGTCTCACTGATTCTAGGATGAGGGCCCAGGACTCATTAGCCTAGGCTGGCCTTGAAGTAAGTTGTGATCCTCCTGCCTTTGTCTCTTGGGATTATGGGCATGAGCCACCATGGCTCCTCAGAGCAGCAGGTGGTTTTTTTTTTTATTTTTTATTTTATTTACTGTATTCTCTCCCACTGGTCCTCTTGCTCTGGGGTTGAGTTCCCTGGGTCCTAACCCACCTCATCTGCTGCCCCACCTGGAAGGTGACAGTGCTGGAGCATCACAGCCTTTTGCTTTGGGGATTTTCTGGAGCTGCTTTGGCCTGAGGATCAATCACTGCCTGAGAGACTTCAAAACCCAGGCAGGCCCTTGGAGTTAGACAGCAGGTGACTGTCACTCTCTGCTCAGCAAGTCCTGCTCCTGGTTTCTATCAGCATTCTTTCCAGCTTCTCTAAGCATGCTTAATTAGGTTTTTTAAAGAGGTTTCCTCTGATTTCTGAGTAGCTCGTATTTCTTTTGGGGAAGGGTTTGACAGCCCATCCTGGTTTGTTGCTTCCTCATACACCATGTAAATGTGGCTCTTCAAGGTCAGTGTGAGTGGTTTGCCTGTTAGCACTTGGAGCTGGTGTGCTTTTCCTCTGGAACTGAGTAGATTTTTACTAGATGTTTAAAGTATTATTGTACAATATTACATATAAAAGAACATGGATAATGTGTGTTCACAGTTTGAGAAAGTTGTTCACTGGACGCATGAATATGTGTCTATGTTTTGCCTCACCTGCCTAAAGCACCCAATTGGTTTAATGAAGAACTGAATGGCCAATAGCTGTGCCCTTCCCTACTACTTCCTGTGTCTCTATATTCTGTAGTTGAAGTTTTCCTGTGTCCCGCCCAGTCTGCAGCTGCTCAGACGCAAGTAAACCCACAGAAATTTATATTAATTAAAACTGCTTGGCCATTAGCTCAAGTTTCCTACTGACTAACTCTTAAACTTAAACTCAGCCCATTTCTGTTCATCTATATGTTGCCACATGTTCCGTGACTTGACCTGTGTGCCGTTACATGCTGCTCCCTGGACGGTGGGCTGTCATCTCCTGACTCAGCCTTCTTATTCCCAGAATTCTCCTTGTCTGCTTGCCCCGCCTATACTTCCTGCCTGGCTACTACCAATCAGAGCAACACATTCACAGCATACAGAGCAACATCACCCATCATTTCCCCTTTTCTTTCTATTTAAAAGGAAGGTTTTAACTTCAACATAGTAAAATTACATATAACAAACAGTTATCAAGCAAGAATTACAGTTACAATATCTAGTCTGTTTGTATTTTGTAAAATTAAAGAAAATATTTTATCCTATATTTGTGAGTCTAAGGTTTCATATCTAATTTATCTTTTATCATAACCAAGGAAAATCATAATTGTAACTATCTAGTCTTCAACTACATCAAAGACTGCAGAAGGATACAATATTATCTAAGTAAACAAGGAGAGCATTTAAGCAACTTCCAAAAATCTAGAATGACAGAGACAGCTGGCCACCTGGACAGTCACCCAAAGTTCGTCTGCAGTGTTGGGGCATCCATCTTCAGCCTACAGGCTTAGAGTCTCTCTGTCACTTTTCTCTGTGTCCTGTAGAATGTCTGGCAGTTTCATCTGCAAAGCAGGAACCTGAAGGACCGTCTTGCCTTGTAAAGTTCAGTGGTCACCTTCCTATGGGTCCTGCATGTCCAGTCAATACAACATTTTATCAGCAGTCCAGGCAAGAACAGTTTCTTGCCCAAATGGCTATTTTGGCCAAGAAGATAAACTCCACATGGAGTGTCCTTCATGCCCATCCTCCTCTCTGAAGTAAATCAGTGCTGCCAGGAGCAGATGTGTCTCATTGTCCAGAAAGTCTAAGTTTTTAAAACATTTTAAATGCCATATTCTGTAGATCTTTGAAGTGTTTGAAGATTACCTACTTAGTTGAAGTATATCTGTGTATACCTAGAAAAATTAACATGACTATAAGTTTGAGTATCATAGAAAACTAATTATTAGTCTGTATTTCTTAATTATCCTTTACAATTTAAATGAGGTACATAAACATAATACCTTAAACGAGAGAAATATGTATCTATATCTATATATAATATATAACAAAATCAACTCTAAATTTGTATCAATAAACTAAAATCCATAGCAGTGTAAAACATTTTTAAACAAGTTGTTGCTCTTTAAAAGTAGGTTCATTAATCTACCCTTTCATCCTATCATATCTATATTCTACATTTCTATACCATATCCCCCTTTTTTCTTTTAGAAAGAGATTGACTATGACCAATAACAATTTGTAACCAACAACCTAAACAAAGACAAACATCCATAATCCATTTTTTTGGGAATGTGGACGTAGTTTTTTAGGCTACTTCCTGCTGATAAAGGGCGCTGTATTCTTATGGGGATCCTGAGAAAATTAAGAATTATTGTCAAGTCCTGACTAAAATAGTCTGTGAGGCTGCATTGTCTGAGCCAGTTGCCTTGAAACGGTTCTGGATGTTGGATCATCTGGGCCATGATGTCATCAGAGACTTTCAGGGGGTCTTGGCTGGTCAAACCTGATGTATCTTAATCTGGAACAAATCCATAGCCTCTTGCTTCCTGTGGCAACAAAAGCAGAGCCTCCTTTCCAAAGCAACATATCCTTAGATCCAAATTTTGAAGTCAAGGTACCTTTAAAATATACATATTGGTTTAACTCAGCAGTCTTTACAATCACATGTCTTTCTGCAGTTAAAAATCCCAAAGACAACACAATCCAGATTCTTTGTGTAATATCCATCTTTATGCAGCTTATTTTTTATATTACCTTTACTTTCTCTTAAAGGCTTTATTTTTTAAAACTTTCTATTTCTTTATATAACTGCATATATTCTTTTTTCTCTCTTTTAAGCATACGTACATTTTTACACACATTGTAAACCATTTAGAGGTTTATTTAGTCTGAATCTGACTTATTGTGAATCTATTGCTTTAATCTGTAGAATGACTAGGACTGAAATGACAGCTTTGGCTGCTGGCTCTGCCTACTTCAGCTCCCCAACATGGCGGAACTATGTTTACAGCCAGCTCTGGGCACCATGCTCACCGCCGACTCTGGGAAGCCGTGGTCTATGCTTCCACCCAGCCCAGAAATCTCCTTTTTTTTTTTTTTTTTTTTTTTTTCCTGTAGCAAAAGCTATATCCACCACGCACCATGTTGCGTGGCTTGCAGAAACCTCTGTGTAACTTGGCAGGAATCTGCCGTCCGTATTGTAGCTCCAGCCCGCATGACGTGAACCTGCCATAGAGTAGGTCAAGCCCACATGTTGCGGTGTCTCGCCGCCCGCATGAGACATGAAGCAGGAACCTGTTTTTGGCTCTGTTTAGAATTGCTTATTAAATATTCTCAGGTTTCAGGTGGAAACTCGAGCCGTCGGGCGCCATTTGTAACTGAAGTTTTCCTGTGCCCTGCCCAGTCCGCAGCTGCCAGACCCAAGCAAACACACAGAGGCTATATTAATTATAACTGCATGGCCATGGCTCAAGCTTTTTGCTAGCTCTTATATCTTTCTTTTTTAAGGATTTATTTATTATGTACACAGAAGAGGGCACCAGATCTCATTACAGATGGTTGTGAGCCACCATGTGGGTGCTAGGAATTGAACTCAGGACCTCTGGAAGAGTAGTCGGTGCTCTTAACCTCTGAGCCATCTCTCCAGCCCTAGCTCTTATATCTTAAATTAGCCCACAACTATTAATTTATATATCACCACATGTTCTGTGGTTTACCTGCGTCCCATTACAGGTTGCTTCTTGGGTGGTTTGATGGCGTCTCTCCCCACCTTCTTCCTGGCTCTCTGTTTGAATTTCCCGCCTGTCTCTAAGCTGCCTTGCCATAGGCCAAACAGCTTTATTTATCAACCAATCAGAGAAACACATATTCACAGCGTACAGAAAGACATTCCCCCATCACCAAGTAAACACACAGAGACTTATATTAATTAAAACTGCTCTGTTGTTAGCTCAGGCTTTCCACTGACTAGCTCTTACACTTAAATTCAGCCCATTTCTGTTAATCTATATGTTGCCACGTGTTCCATGTCTTTACCTGTGTGCCATTACATACTGCTCCTTGGATGGTGGGCTGTCGTCTCCTGACTCTTTTTTTTTCTTCTTTCTTCCTTTCTTCCTTTCTTCCTTTCTTCCTTTCTTCCTTTCTTCCTTTCTTCCTTTCTTCCTTTCTTCCTTTCTTCCTTTCTTCCTTTCTTCCTTTCTTCTTTTCTTTTCTTTTCTTTTTCTTTTTCTTTTTCTTTCTTTCTTGAGACAGGGTTTCTCTGTGTAGCTTGACTCAGCCTTCCTGTTCCCAGAATTCTTGTCTGCTTGCCCCACCTATACTTTCTGTCTGGCTACTGGCCAATCAGCATTTTATTTATCAACCAATCAGAGCAACACATTCACAGCATACAAATCGATATCACTCATCAATATTCTGTCTTCCAAAACCTTTATGGCTAATTCTGGTCAGCTAGTTGCTAACTCCACCCTCCTATTCAAGGTAAACTTTATTGGCAGTCTCAAGAGTGTCAGTGTAAACAAATATCCTGCAGCTGCACTAGAAAAACAAAAGAAAAAAACACTACCATAAAGCATTTAAAAGTCAAAACTTTAAATGGAAGTGGTGGTGTGGCCTTTAATCCCAACACTGGGGTATGGGCAGGGGCAGAAGCAGGTGGGTCTCTGTGAGTTCTAAGCCATCCTGGGCTAAATAGTAAGACCTGATCTTAAGAAAACAAAACAAAACAAGCCTTAGGTGATCTCCTGAAGAATAGTGAAGCATCCAGACTGTGAATCTGTTTTCTTTTAGTGCCAAAGGATTCCAGCCTGAAGCATATGCTACTTTTTTTTTTTTTTTCTTTCTGTTGATGTTTAGGATTGACCCCAGGGCCTAAGCACACTAGACAGTACTCTGCCATTTAGTTATGTTCTACCCCTGCTAGGGCTAGGTTGTGGAGTTTTGGTATTTTCTGCTTGAGATAATAGTTTTCCTATACCACTTTGGGTTAAGGTAGTGAGCAGACAGAGACATCTGAAGCAACGGGACATGGCTCCGAACAATTGTTCTCAGTTTTGATCAGTGATGATAGGCTGATAAACTATGGCACTCAGAGAAATCTGTTTTAAATACTTTTAAGTCAGGAGTACATGGCTCTGGTTACAAGTTACAAGTACAAATGCCTGCCAACAAGCCTGCAGACCTGGGTTCCATCTCTCCAGGTCCTATGTAATGGAAGGAGAGAACTGATTCCTCCACATACAAACTATGACCTGTGACCTCCACAGACAAGCTATGACAAGCACACTCTCCCCTCTCCCAGTCACACGCAATCCTGAATAAAATTTTGAAAGTTAACTATTTCTGAGCTACAGGGAGCAATTGGATTGGGCTGTCTCTAAAGGTGTGCACCCTCTGGTAACTGTCACCGGCCAGCCTCTGGAGTGTTTCTGAAGCTTAATTGTAGGCGTGCGTTCATTTAGACATGAGATAAGAACCGGTTGGAGATTTTCTGATGATCACTGTGCAGTTCCATTTGGAGAGTGGAACTTGCTTGAACACGAGAAGCTGCACGTAGTTTTCCACGGCTGGGCTTATGAAAGAGCCTAAGCCTTGGTTTGGAGGGTCCCAGGTGTCCTCTGCACTTGCCCTGTCTCCCTGCAGTGGCAGGAATTGTGCGGATGTGAAAACAACTTGGCCGTGATGCCAGGCTAGTTCAGGAAAGTCAAGTTTCAGAGTTAGGGTGGATGAAGAAAGTTACATGGTAACAACTCAGGCTTAGAATGGCTCAAGAGGTTATAAGATAGAAATTGAGACAGAGGCAGTAAAATACTTAGTGTCCATAGTAACTTCTAAACTGTGAGCGTTTCCTTTCTGTGAAAAATTTTCATGTTTTACATGAAAAATGTCAATGCTGTCTTCTGTGCCCTGCCATGGAAGAGCTTGTGAGAAGATAGATTTTAGTCTTGGGTGATAGAGAAATATTTGTAAGTTTGTTGTAGAGAAATGTCAGCTTTTTCACTTATTTAGAACACAGTGGTCTGCCCAAATATATGGAATTAAAAGATTAAAATGGAGACAAAACTGACCAAAGTGTTAGGTCTAGTCCTTACTATTTTAAAGCTAAATTAATAAGTGAAGGGGGTACTAATGTGCTTGGTTTGAATTAGAATCAAAATCTCGCAGCAGAGTGATGTAGAGGTTTTGATTTGGATTAAAATCTGCATACTTACAATAGAAGAACTGAACTCTTTGAACTTGAAGGGGGCTTTTACACCTACTAACTGGTGATAATGGCTTGTGAATATAGTTCAGTACTGGGCCCTGGATTCAATTTCCCATGCTGAGGGGAGTGTTCTGTGGTCACTAACAGCTCCTGTTTGGGGAATAGAGGACTGCAAATAAACTATCCAATTTGGGAAGGCTTAACTCTGACATGGCTTAGAGTGGCATCTCATTTCCTGTGGACTAGACCATCCTGAGAAATCTCTAAGTCTGGAGGGTGTGTGACTGCAGACTGTCTCACACCTTTCTAGATCTGGGACTTCCTGGAACCTCCTCCTCTTGACTCTGTACCTCACAAAAGAAAGTGTCACACACATGCAGTGAGAGCAAGCTGGAACATCATAAGCCATGGCCAGGGGCTGTGTTTACTTCGGGACTTAGAAGTTGTTCCCAAAGTCTTTATTTGTGTTGATGTGTATTTTGGTACTAGTTTTTTCTGTCTTCATTTTCCCTTCTAAGGGGGAAAAAGCTCACAATTGCTTAGTTACCACTCTCTAACATCTTCTGTTTTACCCAGACCTGTGCTACATACAGTGAGGAGGGACGCAGACAGGAGAGTGGGTGACTGACTCAGATGCATGATCTTATGACACTTGAGCAGCAACCACGCCTAGAAACCTTGACAATAACAGGGCCTGTGTTTGATACACCTCACTTGTTAAGTCCTGTCTGGATTTTACCATACTGTACATGTGTGGTTCATCAGCAGAACTGAACAGGTGCTAGAACATTCCAAAGCTTTAATCAGACTCATGACGACACTCTTTTGGCTTTGGCTTTACAAAGGAAAAGAACCACAATAGCCAGAACAAATTTTTGTTGTTTCTTGTGGTGATGATTGTGGTTAATGGTTTCAGTGCTCTCCCTCCACCAGGTGGATTGAGATGGAAAGTTAATTAAGGTGAAGGCAGGCTCCTGGCGTCTTCCTCTGCTGTAGAATACCACATGCTTAATGATAAAGAGAAACTGAGGATGAAAATGCACATCCCTTCATTCCGGCACCTAACTGTAAACATTAATCCTGTACGTTCCTTCCAGTTACTTCTCTGCTTAGGTGTTTACTTAAAAACAACAACAGAAACTGGGGGAAGTCCTTCTTGGCCTTTGGCTAAGAGGAAGTGTGAGAATACAGTATAGGCAGCGGTGGTGATGCCTGCCTCTAATCACAGGACTGGCAGCGGAGGCCAGAGTATAGAGTTAGAAGCCATGCTGAGATCCTGCCTCAATAAACCAACCAATCAACCAACAAGAACAAAGCAACCAAGTAAAAAAAAAAAAAAAGAGCCGTAGGGAATCCAGGTTTGTTTGTGCATTATTTATTTTTTGAGACTGGATCTTATAGCCCTGACTAGCCTAGAACTGGAGTTACAGGTTTGTAAGCTCCTGATGTGGGTGCTGAGAACTGAACCTGGGCCCTCGGAAAGAACAACCAGTACTCTAACCACTGAGCCACCTCTTTAGTCCTCAGAATAGCTTTTTTTTGTTGTTATTGTTGTTTTGTTTTTTTGAGACAGGGTTTCTCTGTGTAGTTTTGGTGCCTGTCTTGGATCTCACTCTGTAGACCAGCCTGGCCTCAAACTCACAGAGATCCACCTGGTTCTGCCTCCTGAGTGCTGGGATTAAAGGCCTGCGCCACCACTGCCGCCTGGCCCAGAATAGTTTTCTCAAAGCTCATAAAACTGAGTTCTGTAGTTCAGTGAATTTACATGGTATTTTTACAAAAGGAGTGTGACTGTGAACCTGCTCTGGTGGTCTAGAAGGAAAGCATTGGCTAGGGGTGTGGCTTAGTGTGGAGGGTGCCCATCTATCTCGCAGGAAACCTAGGATCCCCAACACCCCATAAAACTGCATGTGTTAGTATGCACCTGGAGGTGGAAACAGGAAGTCCGGAAGTTTAAAGTCATCCTCAACTACATAGTGAGTTGGGAGCCAGCCTGGCCTACATGGAGACCCTGTCACAAAACAAAACAAAACCTTCATTATCTAGAGCTGCCCCTCCCCAGCAGCATTTCCCCAGCATTAGGTACTGACTTCTGTGAGCACTGACTGGTTTTGCTCCTTTTTGCATTTACTTAAGTGGTATCTTAGGAATGTTTTCTTTTGTTCTAGCTTCCCTTGTAGGACAT
>CABHPP010114054.1:25715-44405 GCA_902168425.1 Peromyscus attwateri
GGCCTTGCGCTTGCTAGGCAAGCGCTCTACCACTGAGCTAAATCCCCAACCCCTGTTTATAGTTTTGACTCATGAATTTTCTTATCTTTCTTGGTGCTTATATGTTGGCTATAGTCAGTAATGGAGTTGTTTGGGCACAGGGTAGATTTTTGTTTGTTGGTTTGTTTTGTTTTTCGAGACAGGTTTTCTCTGTGTTACAGTCCTGACTCTTCCTGGAACTCACTCTGTAGACCAGGCTGCCTTGGAATCAGAGATCCACCTGCCTCTGCCTCCCGGGTGCTGGGGATTAAAGGCGTGAGCCACCACTGCTCAGCTTTAATTTTATTTTTCAGTTTTTTTTCTTCAGTATTTTATTTATTTATTCATTTATTTATTTTTGAGACAGGGTTTCTCTGTGTAACAGCCCTAGCTGTCCTGGAACTTACTTTGTAGACTAGGCTGGCCTCAAAATCATGTAGACCTGCCTGCCTCTACAACCCCATACCTGGCTTTTTTGAAGTGTTTATATAAGATGCACATCCCTAATCTGAAAATCTAAAATCTGAAATGCTAAGACATTTGTACTTTGTGAGTACTGACAGTATGCCGCAAATGGAAAATTCCTCACCTGGCCTCAATGTGATAGATCACATTCAAAATGCAGAAACACAGAGAATATAGAATTGCCTTCCATCTTTATGTATTGGATGTATATAAAACATTAATTTAAAGGTTAGGTGTTTGGGATATTTGATTGCACTGTGAAACTCTGAGACTGTGTTAATAAAATTAACCTTGGATGGGGCGGAGCCAGCGATTAGTTGACAAGAATTAGTCATAGAGAGACACACAGGAAGGAGTAGGGAGGATCTTAGAAATTCACGGTCTTTTTGGTTTGTGATGGATGAAGAGACACTCTCTTGCTGGGGCTCTGGCTCAAAAGGAGGGTCAGCTGATTGCTTCTCGTCTTCTGTGATCTAGCAGGTTTTCACACCAACATCTGACTTCCAAGTCTCTATTGGTGAATATAACAACTTAGATAAAAACTACTGCTGGACGTGCATCTCAGCCTGACATATATCAGTACGCCCTGGGAATCCTCAGGGTCAGACTGCAGAGGTCATCCAGCGGTTTTCCTTGGCACAGGCTGTTTGATCTTTCTTGCTGGGCTCGCGGAGCATGGTCAGAAGAAACATCAGACTAAATAGAGTGCCAGAGCTGGGAACCTGGAACCTTAATGAGCCTCCTTCCCAGCGCTGCACACAGTGGGCACAGCGGCTAGGCGGCACAGGCAGTGTTGGGGCAGTGGTGGATTTCTTCCTAGTCTTTTATGGTTGCTGACATGAGATGCCAGCATAGTGTAACTTAGTCTAGATTTTGTGACTGACACTGATCAGAAGTGAAAACATCAGCAAGTTCCGCTGGCCATTCGGGACAGAGCTGGGGGTAAGTACTGAGGCCTGTTCACTCTGCACTTCGGAGGAAAGTGAGGTAGCTGGAGTTAATGACTGCTACTTTGGTCAGTGATATGGTTAAACTCAAACATGTATCCCTTGAGCACCCACTGATAGGTCAGATGGTTTGCTCGGTGTGTCCAGGCTACAGCACAGGGTCAATTAGACGGCACTGTCACTGTAACCTCTCCGTGTAGCACAACAGCCTGCAGGCCTTTGTGAGGGTGTCCCCAAGGAGCAGAGGGGACAAAGAAGTCCCAAGTGGAGAGCTATGCTGGCTTCTGATAGGGAGAAAGCTGGCCTTGGTGTAAGTGACATAGAAGTTTATTTCTCTTAGATAGTCCACGTGTAGGTGGGCTGGGGTTGATGGGGTGTGAGGTATTGGAGTGCCCATGTACTTGCTCCATTTGTGTGGGTGGCATCTTGGTTTAAGCACTAGGATGGCAAAGAGAATAAAGAGCTCACATTCTTTTGGTAAGCTTATTTATGTGACTCCATCCCAGCCACGTGCTTAGTTAAAAGTGTGTGTGCTCCTTATCATAGGAGAAAGGGGATGATGTTTTCCCCCAGATGACCTATATTAGTGTTTTCCTTAAGTACCAGGTTTTATCTTTGAGAGAAGGTTGATGCTTTAATCGAGGCTGGAAAATCTCAGGGATCAGCTAGGTAGACAAGGAAGGCAGAGGTGGAAAGTTTGAAAAGGCGTGGCACTTCTGGTGGGGGAGTGGTTCCAGGTGTGCCTCAAGAATCATTGAGCTCTACAGCACAGAAGTCATTTGAGTCTGTATCTTAGTTTGTAGTCAGGGAGAGCCATCAAAACTGTTATTGTGCCGGGCAGCGGTGGCACACGCCTTTAATCCCAGCACTAGGGAGGCAGAGACAGGAGGATCTCTGTGAGTTCGAGGCCAGCTTAGTATACAGAGCGAGACCCAGGACAGGCACCAAAACAACACAGAGAAACCCTGTCTCGAAAAAGCAAAAGCAAAAGCAAAGCAAAACAAAACAAGACAAAAAAACCTTTTATTGTTTATTTTTCAGGATGAATTTGAACATCTGATCCTGCAGTCGCCACCTTCCAAGTGCTGGGATTATAGGCATGGGCCATCATGGCCAGATTTATCAAAACTTTTTCTTTGGCCATTCGCAGTGGTGCACGCCTTTAATCCCAGCACTTGGGAGGCAGAGGCAGGCAGATTTCTCTGAGCTGGAGGCCTGTCTGGTCTGCAGAGTATGTTCCAAGACAGCTAGGGCTGTGTAGAGAGACCCCACCTCAAAGTAAATCAATCAATCAATCAATCAATAAATAAATAAAAGCAAATAAATACAAAATATTTTTTGATCAAGACTTTTATAAACTTGAGTGACTTAATGAAGTTTCTACCTTGTCCTGGTTGTTGGGGAGACAGGCTCTTGTCCTGGGTTCAGTTCACATTGATTGTTCTGTGGGGAAAGAGGGAACGAGGTGGCTTTTGAAGTAGTCATAACAATGTACTTCTAGTTTTCTAAACATGCCAGGATGTCCCCTGTGTGTCAGAAGTAGCCATATGTCACCAAGCCTGAACATTTATTTATTTAATTATTTATTTGTCTCTAAAATTTTTTTCTTTGTTGACAAGGTCTTACTGTGTAGTCTATGCCAGCCTTGAACTTAACCTCTGCCTCCAGAGTGCTTACATGACCAGTGATTTTAAAAAAATACACATGCCAAAACTTTACCCTTTTAAAGCATGCATTTCAAGGGCTGGAGAGTTGGCCCAGCAGTCAAGAACACTGGCTGCTCTTCCAGAAGACCTGGGTTTGAATCTTCACACTTACATGATGGTTCACAGCTGTCTGTAAACTCCAGTTCAGATGCCCTCTTACAGCCTCTTCCTGTACCAAGGACACACATGATCCACCGCAGGCAAAACACCCACACACAGAACTAAAGCAGCTGAAGAAGTGAGTATTTCAGTGACCCTCAGCACATTCCGTGTTGTACAGCAGTCATCACTGCGCAGTCTCAGCTCTTACATTTGGGTTTGATCTTCAGATTTTATATGTGATAGCAGACAGCAGTCCATATGTGCTCTTATGCAGATGGAGATCCTGTATTTTAGTGTCATTGTTCTGAAATAAACCCCTGCCTGCCTCATTTCCTTGTCCTTGAACTCACAGAGCTCCACCTGCCTCTGCCTCCCAATTGCTGGAATTAAAGGCATGCACCACCACCGCCTGGCAGGATTTCATTTTTGTTTAAAAATATAGGTAGTGGCTGGAGAGATGGCTGAGTGGTTAAGAGCCTGGCTGTTTTTCCAGAGGACCAGGTTTGATTCATAGCACCCACATGGCGGCTCACAACCATCTGTAACTCTAGTCCCCTGGGATCTGACATCCTCTTTTGTCCTCTGTGGACAAAAAAAATGCTCACTCACATGCATTTTTAAAAAGTGTGTATATTTAGGATAATCATAGGACAGACACATTTGTCTTTTTTTGTTTGTTTTTCGTGACATGATTTCTCTGTGTAGCCCTGGCTGTCCTGGAACTCGCTCTGTAGACCAGGCTGGCCTCGAACAAAACACATTTCTCTTAATGCTGATTTCCTCCAGCAGTGAGGAAATTTAGAAGAGCAGGGTAACAAGTTCACTTCTTACTACATGTCCTCCCCAACGGTGACAACTGGAGGTGACGTGTATTTTGTGTCTGTGTTTATGGGATTCCTTTTCAAATAGAACAGACTCAAGGAAAAACAAACGGAGAGCAGGAAGGGACATTCTTTACAAATGTGAATGTGTTTTGTGTGTCTGAATGTGTTTGCGGTTTATACAAAAACACACCTGCAGCCAGTGTACTCACAACAAAGCTACAAAGTACATTTTGTTGGCATGCTTTTCCTCCACCTCTGTGCTGGGGGTTGAGTCCAAAGCCTCGGGTATGCTGCACAGGTACTCGACTGAGCTGCAGCTCTGTTTGCATTGGCTTGCATTTTAAAGTGCAAGACAAAGACTGGATTTTTTTTCTCTCCCACGTCCCAGTGTGCAATAAGTTCATTAAGAACTGAAGTTCTTTAAGAAGCCACAGGGTTTTAGTCATTCTTGAGTGTTACAGCAGCATGTGTGAGTGAGCTTTCTGTGGTACGGGTTGCAGCTTGCTCATGTCTTTGAGTTAAAGTTTAAATTTCATGGTAATTAGCTAACTGCATGATCATTGAAAACTAAAAATAGAAAGTATTTCAGACCAGGGAAGCTCTGAGTACAGCTGCTTCAGGGTTAGACTGTAAATCTGAATTGCCTTCATTGAACAAGTCAGAGATGAGAGTGCGGGCTGGGTTAAAAAATAGTCTGCTGGGGCGTTTGTGATCTCTGAGCTTTGTGTTAACTGGGAACCCATTGAAACTCCTTTATAAGTATCACTTGTAAATATGCAGCTCATGTCTGAAGGCTTTTATGTCTCATGTGTCTACACACAGTGAATGTGCAGTGCTGGACACTGAACCAGGTCTCACCTAGGCTAGGCAACTGCCCTACCACAGAAGCACACCTCCAGACCACAGAAGCACACCTCCAGACCACAGACGTACACCTCCAGTCCACAGAGGTACACCTCCAGTCCACAGACATACACCTCCAGTCCACAGACGTACAGCTGTAGTCCACAGATGTACACCTCCAGACCACAGATGTACACCTCCAGTCCACAGAGGTACACCTCCAGTCCACAGACGTACAGCTCTAGTCCACAGAGGTACACCTCCAGACCACAGATGTACACCTCCAGTACACAGACTTAACAGACTTACACCTCCAGACCACAGAGGTACACCTCCAGTACACAGACTTACACCTCCAGACCACAGATGTACACCTCCAGTCCACAGATGTAAACCTCCAGTACACAGACGTACACCTCCAGACCACAGATGTACACCTCCAGTCCACAGACGTACAGCTCTAGTCCACAGATGTACACCTCCAGACCACAGATGTACACCTCCAGTCCACAGACTTACACCTCCAGACCACAGACGTACACCTCTAGTCCACAGACGTACACCTCCAGTCCTTGTTTTGAGTAATTTTTATACTTAATCTTAGCCAAGGCTGAGAAGTGATTTGAATAATTTTTTTTTTTTTTTTAGAGGATGGCAAATTTTTTTTTTTTTTTTAAGATTTATTTATTTATGATGTACACAGAAGAGGGCGCCAGATCTCATTACAGATGGTTGTGAGCCACCATGTGGGTGCTGGGAATTGAACTCAGGACCTCTGGAAGAGCAGTCAGTGCTCTTAACCTCTGAGCCATCTCTCCAGCCCTGATTTGAATAATTTTTAAAGGACTGAATATTATGACTTGTTCCTTTTTTTTAGATAACAGTCAGCGATACAACGTTAAATTTTCTAGAAATTTCCAGTTTGCAAGTTATGTTGGCCTCATGTCTTCTTCCTTTAGCTGGTGGAATATCTGCCATTTTGTTTTGTGTTCTTTGCTCAGTGAAAGAGAATGAGGTGGGTTGGTAAAATGGTCAGTGGGTAAAGCTGCTTGCTGCCAAAGCTATTGACTTGAGTTCGATCCCAGGGACCTACACAGTAGAAGGAGAGAACCAATCTCTGCAAGTTGTCCTCTGACCTTCACACTTGTGCTTTGGTGCACACCTCACTGGGGGCCCTTAAGACCTGGGGTGCACATATGCCCCCTCTCTTGGCTACTTCTTGGTTTTAGATGCTGAGATTTTGTTGGACCAAGCCGTTCAGTGTGGGACATAGCTCAGCTTTCCAGGACCCTACGATAAATCTCCCATGGTTGTGTGTTTACCCCCAAATAAATTCCTTTGATTAAGCTGATTAGTGGATTGCTAGCAATTTAATCACATTGTTTGGCGCCCAATGTGGCTCATGAACCCATGACCCTGAGATTAAGTCTCATGCTCTATTGACTGAGTTAGCTGGGTAAGGTAGATTATTGTATATACTAGTAAAGTAATTAGTAAAACATCAGCCTTAGATAATTTGCACTGTTATGGATTCTTGTATATTGATACAAATGTAAACTTTTTATATTCCTATTTAAGATAATTTGTATATTGATACAAATACAGAACTATATTTGTTGTAATATACAAAATATTTACATGTATTGCACATGCTCACACACACACAAATCTAAAAAAATTAATTAAAAAAGAAGTATCTAGAGTTTAATTTTCAGATCTGACTTACTTTGTCTGTAATGCATGGCATTAAGTTCTAGAACCCACATGTGCTCTCTTGTTTTAAGTTTAAGGTTTATAATAGTGTGTGAACTCCAGGATGCTCTTGAACTTGCTGTATAGCTGCTGGCCTTGAATTTGCTGCTATTCCCCTGCCTCTGCCTGGATTACAGGTATGTGTCATGCCTGGCTCCCAGGTTGTTTCTTCCTCTCCTCCTCCTCCTCCTCCTCCTCCTCCTCCTCCTCCTCCTCCTCCTCCTCTCCCGTAGTCTGACCTCTGAACTTTGTGCAGCTGAGGTGGGCCTTGAACTCTGGTTCTCTTGCTTCTTGAGTACTGGGGTTATAGATTGATGCTACCATGCCTGGCAAAGAAGGAGCCTGCTTTCATTTCTGCTGTGCAGTACAGCCCTTAGCAGAGTTTATTGGGTTATTTTTGGAAATTGAGAATTCCTGTTGGGTTTTTTAGTTTTAATTTTTGTTTGTTTGTTTGTTTTTGAGAGATAGGGTTTCACTGTGTAGCCCTAGCTGTCCTTCAGCTCACTATGTAGATCAGGCTGGCCTTGAACTGGAAGACATCCTTCTGCTTCTACCTCCTGAGTGTTGGGATCAAAGCCACTACACCTGGCTAGTTTTAGTTATTTTTACTATTTGTGCATTTATTCTATTCTGTTTATTTGTTTGTTTGTTTGTTTGTTTGTTTGAGACAGGGTCTCACTATATAGACCAGGCTGGTCTGGAACTTAGAGAGATCCGCCTGTCTCTGTCTCCTAAGTGCTGGGATTAAAGGCATGTACCACCACCCCTGGCCATTCCTTCTGATTTTTTTGAGCAGTTTCCTTATTAATTTTTTACCCACCCATCTTCTTCATCATGCAACTAGTGCATTCTCAAGTGCATTGAAATATTCAGCTGCTCAGAATCTAATTATGAATATTCATGAAAAAAACCCATCATAAAAGAATGAAGCTATCATTTATAGCCGTTACTTTACTAATAGCTACATAAAGGTTTCTCCTATAGTGAGGCCCCTGGGGGCCATCTGGGAACCTAACAGGCTGGCTGCTGTTGTTTTACATTCTGAGACAGGATCTTATATATCCCAGCCTGACCTGGGGACCTTCATGTCGCCAAAAGACCCTCCAGCCTCCGCCTCCCAAGTCCTGGGGTTACTGCGTATGCTACCATGCCTGGTCCCGACAGGCTCTTCTCTACCTCGTTGTGCATTATTGGAAATTATTAAAGCCAAGTGTCTGCACATACCTGCAACCTTAGAACTTGGGAGACTGGGGCAGAGGGATTATGAGGTTGATGCCAGCTTGGGCTTATAAAGTGAGACCCCGTCTCACTAAGGGAGGGAGAGAGGAAGAAGGGGTTAGGGAGGGATTTGTTAATCAGAAGGAAGTGAATAGACCTGATAGAACCAGGCTGCCAACTACTCTGCCACAGTGGGAGTACTCTGGCAGGAAGCTCCTGCCGTGGTGACCATTCTCCACAGACAATGCTCTCACAGGCTTTTTGTTTTTTTTTTTTTTTTTTGGGTGGTTTTTTTGAGAGAGGGTTTTTCTGTGTAGCCCTGGTTGTACTAAAACTTGCTCTGTAGACCAGGCTGGCCTCGAACTCACAGAGATCTGCCTGCCTCTGCCTCCTGAGTGCTGGATTTAAAGGCGTGCGCCACCGCCACCTGGCCTGGTTTTTTTTTTTTTTTTAAACATTTTATTTATTTTGTGTTGTGTGCATGTGTATGTATGTGCTTGCACATGCATGCCATGGCACATGTATGGAAGTCAGAGGACAACCTGTAGGAACTGGTTCTCCCACCATATAGGACCCAGGGATGGAAAGTGGCTCATCAGTTGTGGTGGGCTGCAGCCTTTCTTGTTAATTTTTTTGTAGGAGTGTTTTGCCTTCATGTTGGTATGTATACCATGTGTATACCTGGTGCCCAAGGATCCAGAAGAGGGTACTGGATCCCCTGGAACTGGAGAGACTTTGTGGGTGCTGGGAACTGAACCAGGCTCCTCTGGAAGAGCAGTCAGGGTTTCTAATCACTGAGACATCTCTCCAGCCCTCCTTTCTTTCTTCTTAAAAAAAGCATTTAATCTTTAGTTTTAGACATTTTGTGATTTCTGCTTCTTTTATTTATTTATTTATTTATTTATTTATTTATTTATTTATTTATTTATTTATTTAAGACAGGGTTTCTCTGTGTAACCTTAGCTGTCCTAGAACTCATTCTGTAGACCAGGCTGGCCTTGAACTCACAGATCTGCCTGCCTCTGCCTCCTGAGTGCTGGGATTTAAAGGTGTGCGCCATCACCACTGGCTCTGTTTCTGTTAGTAATTCTTCCCTTGCCTTTTTTTTTTTTTTTTTTGGGAGGAATGGCCTTTATTGATTTATTGATGGGTTGATCAAGTTTGTTGTTTTCTTGAGACTGTCTTTGGTACATCAGGCTGACCTCAAACTTACTATGTAGCCAAAGATGACTTTGAACTTCTGTCTCCGACATCTACTCCCTAAGTGCTGAGATTACAGGGATGAGCCACTGGACCATTTTGTTTGTTTTTGGAGCCCATGAGAAGCCGGGATTACCTCCTCTCACAGTTCTCCTGCCTCAGCTGCCCTGGTGCGGTGTCAGGCTGTGGCCTTTAGACTGAGACCCAACAAATGGGCTAGTGAGAAGAGACTCCTGACACAGGGAGCAGGAGGGAAGAGCCTGGAGTCGACCAGCAGGCGGCTGCCTCTGCCCTGGGCGCCCCCAGGGATCCCTAGCTCGGGTGCCTGTGAGAGGCCTGTGGGGTTAAGCCTAATGACTTGCATATATATATATATATATATATATATATATATATATATATTGAGACAGGGTTTCTCTGTGTGGCTTTTGGAGCCTATCCTGGAACTCGCTCTGTAGACCAGGCGGCCTAAAACTCACAGAGATCTGCCTGCCTTTGCCTCCCAAAGTGCTGGGATTAGCCTTTTTTTTTTTTAAAGAGGTGTAAAAATACATTATTTAAATTCTTAGACTTTTATAAAATTTTGTTTTATTTTTTCACCTTTTAAAAACATGAGATTTATTTTGGAGATAATGATTTGTGTTCTATTAATTTCAAACTTTTAAAGTAAGTGGAAAACTTAGTGCATTTAGTGTGTTTACAGAGTTGTACAAACACCAAAAGCATCAAATTTAAAGACACTTTATCTCTTGTAAAGACACCCTACCCTATGACCTCGCATGCCAAGCTTCTGGCAGGCAGACACTCAGTCAGTTACTCTTTGTTCCTATAGTTTTGCTGTGTGGCTTCTTTATGTAAATGGGACCCTAGAGTGAGGTGTGCCTCTGTTCAGGGGACCCTAGAGTGAGGTGTGCCTCTGTTCAGGGGACCCTAGAGTGAGGTGTGCCTCTGTTCAGGGGACCCTAGAGTGAGGTGTGCCTCTGTTCAGGGGACCCTACAGTGAGGTGTGCCTCTGTTCAGGGGACCCTACAGTGAGGTGTGCCTCTGTTCAGGGGACCCTACAGTGAGGTGTGCCTCTGTTCAGGGTCCTTCTGCCTTCTCTTCAGCTTTCACATGTTACGTTAGTCACAGGAGCTTAATCAGAACGAAGCAATCATGTAAGAACTCTCTGATTATTGTTGAGTAGTACAGTATTTTGGATATGTAGATTTCCCAGATGACTAGTACTTAAGTGCATTTTAAGCTCTAAAATTAGAGTGATGGTTGGTGCAACTTTTTCTAAATGACGTGGCCATCACGCTAATGGTCTCGTGGGGTTTATGATGAGTGGTGGTACCAGGCCGCCGCTATGGTGGCGTTGTGCCCTTGAGTAAGACTGAGCAGAGGCTCTAGGAAGTCCGTTCCTCCAGCACTGCAGGACTTCAGCGGCTGTTGGGGTCTGAGGTCAGTTCTGCTTCAAATCAGAATTTGATCTTAAAATTTCTTATATACAAAGCACAACACATACAACCTGTGTTCATTGCAGAAAAGGTAAGATTTGTAGATAAATCAAAGCAAGATGACAAGCTGTCCACACGCTGAGATAACTGTCCTTAGTGTCCCCTTCTCGTCCTCCCTGGCTGCTGTCAGTTGGGCTCCTCAGCAGCTGTGACTAGAGCCACAGGTCGCCCCTATTGGTGTATATTTTTTACATCCTTTTTTTGTTTTTATTTTATTTTTTAAGTGAAACATGGTTTCACTGGGTAGGCCAGCCTGGCCTCAAACTCCTGACCCTCCGCCTCAGCCTCCTGTACTCCTGGCTCTGTGTGTCCTTCAGAAGCCATCTGGGCTCCGCCCTCTTGTAGCACTTCTCACACATTCCCTCTGCTTGTCTGCATGGGGACTGCGAGCTCTCTGGGCGGCACAGCCTTGTCTCTCTCCGCTTGGAGATGGCACCTGGCACGTGTTCCATGTCACTGTGGTTTGCTCACTGTGGGGGCAATTCTGCCTTCTTTACTCTGATAGTACCAGTAAGCCCGAACCAAGCACTCGCACCTAGTACACTTTAGTGCCGAGTGTGTCCTTCCTTTCTGTGAGTGTTGTTTCTTACAGCGGAAATCCAGAATGGAGGGCGGGGCTGTGGACTGTCCGTAGACGTTTGCATGGAGTTGATGTATATGTCCCCGACTGAACCCACGTTATTCCTGGTCCCTCTCTTCCCATTCAACTGCTTCATAAGTTTGTTTCTCATATTATCTGATTGTTTAAAAAATGTTTTGTGATAAAAATACATAACACAAAGTTACATCCTATCATTTTCCCATACATTCAGTGAACCCACACTCCAGAACTTTCCATGAGTTCCTACAACCCTGAACCCTTTGGACAATCTCCTTCCCTCTTCCCCAACAACTTTCTGTCTCTATGGGTCTGACCATGTTAGATACCCCACACGAGTGGATTGACACCACATTTCTTACTTTGCTTCTCAGTGGTGCACTAAGCATAATGTTCTGAGCCCCATCCCATTAGCTCATGGTATATAGCAAGCATGTGGCAGGATTCCTTTCCTTTTATATTGTTTTAGTTAGTTAATTTGGAGATTGGTCTTTCTGGGTAGGTCAGGCTGACCTTGAACTCATAACCTCCTGCTTTGGGCTGAGAGTACATGCCTGTGCTTCCATGCTTTGTGGGCTCCTTCCTTTTAAGAGGCTTTTCCAGTGCACTCTGTCACATTTGGAGTATTGACTCCTGTCCACTGACGTCTGGATCGCTTGTATGGCTGATGGTTGGAAACCATGAGCGCACATGCTGTTCACGTCTCCCCTTGCATGTCTCTTGGGTCTGTATCCGGAAGGGATTACCAGGTCATATGATGGGTCTACTTTTCACGTTGTGAGGAACTCATGCTGTTTTCCTTAGAGGCTACATCATTTCACCACCCCTCCACCTGTGTAGAGAGTTCTACTGTTTGGGGTTCTTGGCAGCTCTCCTGCTGGGTCCCTTGGCATATCTCTGCTGGTGAGTGAGGTGAGCACTCACCTTTGCATTTGCTTATCCACCAGGAGGAGAACTCTCTGCTCCCTGCCTGTTTTGTCTGGGGTGGTTTTTGTTGCTCATTTGCATCCTGGGGCTTATTCTCTTACCTTAAGTGACACACATGCATAGTTTTTCTCTTGTTGGTGTGGCCTTTGGTGCACATGCCCCCGCCCCTTCTTTTTGTAATGTATATGGGTATTTTCCTGCATGTATGTTTGTGTACCATGTGTGGCCTGGTGCCCACAGAAGCTAGAGAAGGGCATTGAATCTCCTAAGACTGTAGTTACAGACAGTTGTAAGCTACCATGTGGCTGCTAGAAATTGAACCCAGGTCCTCTGAAAGAGCAGCCAGTGAGTGCTCTCTAACTTGTGAGTCTTCTTTCCACCCCAGCATTCTTAAGTTTGCTATAGGCCCATTTGTCTCATTCTTTTATCTGTCTGTCTGTCTATCTATCTATCTATCTATCTATCTATCTATCTATCTATCTATCTATCAATCATCCATTCATCCATCTCATTTAGAAATAGAGCCTTTCAGCCAGGTGTAGTGGAGCACACCTCTAATCCTAGCATTGAAGAGGCAGAGGCAGGTAGATTTTCTGTGAACTTGAGGCTAGCCTGGTCTACATAGAGAGTTCTAGGACAGCCAAGGCTACATAGAAAGACCCTGTCTCAAAATAAAATAAAATAAAATAAAATAGAGCCTTTCTATTTAACTCAGGCTGCCCTTGAACTCACATCCTCTTACCTCATTCATCCCTTAAAGGTTCAGTTATACAGCATCACACCAGACTTCATTCAGGGGATCATGGCTGCTTCCTTTGATGAGGAGGCTCCCTTATTTCTTCTAGGAGTTCCAGTCTCATGTTTAGGTCCCGACTCCATTCAGAGTTAATTTTTTATGTGGTGCACATTCTTCGTGTGAATATATCTATTTTTCCCAGCACTGATTGTCAAAGACCCTCCATTAAATGGTTGTGCATTTTTTCATGAGCGTTTAAAAAACTCATTTTAGTGTGTGATTACTTGATTAAGTCTTTCTGCCTCTATAATGAAGTACTATGAGGAGGAATTACGTTTGTTCTGCATATTCGTGTATGCAGCCCCTCGAGCAAGGCCTGGCCCTTTACAGCCTCATTCCTCATCATTACTGGGGAAGTGCATTAAGCAATGCTGAATGTAACAGGCAACCTGCGTGTGGTAGATCTGTTTGAGAACTATTGCTGGGTGAGGTAGGTAGGGCTGAATTAAAGAGTGCATAAATGGTTTTGTTATTCCGATGGCCACTATAGAATGTCTCCATCAAGGAGGACTTAGTGCTGGTTTTTCCCCACTCATTGTTTTAATTGAAATTTTATTTATTTTACAAATAAATAAATAATTTGATTTTATTTTATAAAATAAAATTTTGTGTACACATACTTAAACAATTTAGTGTTTTGTAGGATATGCGTGAGCAGCTCCCCTCCTCAGCTTTTTCCCGGCTTCCTGCTCCCTGGAGGTCAGGTTTCTGCTTCTCTGTCTGCTCGGTTGGGCTTTACCTTCACACCTGTAAATGGGTGTGTGTTCCGGGTTTTCAGTTCTTTTACAGTTTCCATTCACCTTTTCACATAGTTGCAATTTTTATTAACTGCTGGATTGATATTCAGGGTTTATATTATGATTGTAAATACTGTTTACAACTAAGTTATGTGGTGTACCATGATTTCTTTTTCTCTTTCCTTAAATGAGTGTCCTGGGAATTGTTAGATTTTATTTTCTATATTGCTCATTGATGTGTATCCAGACTCTTCTAGTTCATGATTCTTCCTGTGTGACCATCATACCACGGCTTTGTTCAGTTTGAACTTTTTTTTTTTTTTCTTTTGAGACAGGGTTTCACTGTGTATCCCTGGCTGTCCTGGAACTCACTTTGTAGACCAGGCTGGCCTCAAACTCACAGAGATCTGCCTGCCTCCAGAGTGCTGGAATTAAAGCATGTGCTACCACTACCACCTCTGGGCCCCATCCTGGAGTCTTACATGGCTGGTCACTGGGTGAATGGCACAACAATAAACTAAATCACATTTATCCAGTTTCCTAGAGATTTCCTCTGTGTCCTCTGTTGCATCGTATTTTGTTCAGGCCAATGTCTCCACTTGTGAGCTCCCTTGATTGCTTCAGCTTGGTGAGCTCTGAAAGATACATCTGTGTCTTACGTTTTCAGTAGGCTGTCCCTGCTCTCAGCTGTGCCTGGATCCCCCATTCCAGAGACGATCTGTTTGTCCTCTAGAGACCAATTCTTTCTTCTGCCAGAGTAAGGAGGCACGTTCTCTTGGCTGCATGGAGGAGAAGGGAGGATCTGGGAAGCTGACTTTTCTTAAACAAAGTTCCACTGAGTCTGTCCATTACAACCCATTTGCTGAGGGATCGGGTCTCCCATTCCCATGGGGTTTTGTAGTGTAAATCACTCTTTGGCTTTCTTGGGTCGTCTGAGAGACGTTTATCTTATAATTATCTGCCTTGCAGATTTCAGAATTGTGCAGCTGCGGTTCCTTCAGGATGTGTGTGTGTGTGTGTGTGTGTGTGTGTGTGTGTGTGTGTGTGTGCGTGCACGCACGCGCGCTGTGATCTGAGAAACAGCAGTCTGAGCACTTACTCTGCCTTGAAGGCCCCAGCGGCCTTTATCTCCTCTCTTCCTCTTCTGGTCACCTTCTATCTGCCGTCCCCTCTGGCTTCTACCTTTACCCTCCTTTGCTCCAGTCCCAGCCCTCCTCAGTACCTGCATTTCCAGTCACTAGGCCTTTCCACGGCTTGTTGTCCTCTGTCCTACTCGTCTGGAGCCTCGTATTCTCACTTCTTGGAGTTTAGACCCATCAGACTAGTCTTCCCGTCGCTTATTGTTGGTTTGCTTGGTTGTCTATGCTTCTTTGCTCCCCAAAGACAAAGCACACTGCCGAAGGGCAGGTTCTAGCTGTGTTTGGTCAGCTGCTCAGGAGACTGACAAAGAATGCAAAGCAGGAGATGAGTCCTCGGAAGGGATGCTGTGTTGGCTCACAGCATGTTCTGACTTCGCTTCTGTGGCCGCAGCACAGCCCTTACTTCCTGTCTTTTTACTAACTACTCTTCAGGTGCATGTCTTTTTCTCCACAGGGTTTTGCCACTTTGGAAACAAGTATTTGCTTTTTAAAAGTAAAATAAACATTGTGAATAGAAGAATAGTCCTTTTATTCAGAATTAGGCTGAAGTGGAAGGGTTCTAAATGACACATGTTAAACTTTCTTAATGGCTGAGATTTGGTGCTTTGCCTGTCACCTAGGGCCAGTAATCTCTTCCTCCTTTATAGGACCGCAGACGTAAAGGCAGAAGATTAGGGAAGCATTTGGGAAGCTCAGAAGTTATCTGTCATTTGTGTGTTGTCGTTTGATTCTGCAGATGTCCAGGCTGAGGTGTGGGCGCTGTCCTGTCTGACAACTGTGCAGCAGGATGAGAACCTCCACCTCCTGCATGAGTTCCGTTCTTGGATGACTACCATCCCTGCTCTGCCCTCTGGACCCGACGTCCCGAAGCATTGACCTTGATGTTTGCAGTGACCAGGCTTCCTAGATAAAGGCATCTGCAAGGAGAGTGTGGTCCATGGCTGATACTTGCCAAACTGTGGCTAGCAGCTTGCCTGAGGGGGGTAGTCCCTGAAGGATCGGCTGGAGTCCATGGTGGGCAAAGGTAGAGTTGAGCAAAGACTCTTAGATCCTCTTCCTTCCTTCACTTATCCAAGAAAATATCTTTCTCCCAGGTTAGTAGGAAATTGCGGATTGATATTCTCATATTCTCTTTCTTCCTCCTTCCTCCCTCCTCCCTCCTTTCTTCTCTTCCTCCCCACCTGCTGTTACCTTGGGAGCCCCCTGCCTTAGGCTCCTGAATGCTGGGATACTATACCAGTCCAGATTTCTTTATGCGTATTTATTTAGTGGCAGGGTCTCACTGTGCAGCCCTGGCTACTTGCTACATAGACCAGGCTGGTCTTTAACTTACAGAGACCCTCCTGTCTGTACCTCGAGACAGCTGGGACTCGTACATTGTGTATTCTAAAAGGAAACAATAATGCACTGCCAGGCCCAACTCCAGATTTATATTACGACTACTACTATAGCTTCTTTTAGATTATTAATTTTATTTTATGTGAATGAATGTTTTGCCTCTGTATATCTGCGCATCGTGTGTGTGTGTGTGTGTGTGTGTGTGTGTGTGTGTGTGTGTGTGTAGTAGCCATGGAGTTCAGAAGAGGGCATCAGATCCCCTTGAACTGGAATTACAGACAACCACCTTGTGGGTGCTGGGAACTGAATTCAAGTCCTCTGGAAGAGCAGCCACTGAGCCATCTCTTCAGTCCCCATATTTACTTTTTAGAAAGGCAGAAATGCAGAGTGTGTAGACTAGGGTACAGCAGGCTTAGTAGAGGACCAGAGTGCATTTGGTCAGCCTCTTCTAGCCCGTGTATAATTTTTTACATTCCTAGCATCATATATCAGGGCTGATTTAGTTCACTGGGATAGTAAATGGGGTGATCAGATGTCTTCCCTCACCTTCCCTCAAGGGACATATCTCTTATTATTCTCCCATGAGTAAATAATCACATTTTAAAAACTGTAATTTAGAAGTTAATCTTAATAGAAAATAATGTGATACAATTAAGTTTAAAAGATTAAAGGTAATAATTTGGGCTAAATAATGATTGATGCTTTAAAAATATTATTTTAGGGACTGGAGAAATGGCTTAATGGCTAAGAGCATGTGTTATTCTTGTAGAGAACCTGAGTCCCATTTCCGGCTCACAACCACCTGATTCCCAGCCCACATCTCCAATTGTAGGAGATCCAGCACCTTTTTGGGGTCTCTGTGGGTACCAGACGTGTACATGATGCACAGGCATGCATGGAGGCAAAAAACTCATATACGTAATAAACACAAATTTAAAATATTATTTTGCACTTGTTTATTACCTCTTCCGCCTTCCGTGCTGGGGATAGACTGGGGCAGGGGAGTGCTTCCCGTGGGTCAGACAAACATCCTACCACTGAGTGCGGGCACTACAGTCCCTCCTTCTCAGGTCGGTGGTGGTTTGGCTACCTAGAGCCCTTCGGTGAGGTCCGCGTTAGGGGCGGTGGTTCTGATGAGAGTTCATCTCGCTCCTTTGCTGGAGTTACTCTGCGCATGCATCGTCTGGGGTCTGGGCAGAGTCTGTCTCTAGTTCAGGTCTCGGCACTTTGCTGTTCTTCTCTGGAACATGTCTACATGTGTGAGCTTGAGGGTCAGCCAGGACCTGCCCATGTGGAGACCGGCCTGGGTCAGTGTTAGCGTTCACACCTGGAGGGTTCAGAGTCACTTTTCCTCAGGTCCCACGACTAAGTCAGACCTAGGTGTCGGGGCGGGGGCTGAGCCAAGAGTGGGAAAATGACAGAAAGCCATTTACCTCGTGCGCGGGGCTTGCTCGGGTCCCTCAGGCCTCTGGCCAGGATGAGGTCATTGCAACAGTTTTAGTTTGTGTCCACTGTGCTGTTTTGTGAATTGGGGCACAAGGACGAGGCCATTCTTGGGTCAAAGCCAGGAACTGGAGGAGTTTTGTTTTGGATGCAGCAGCAGGAAGTACACAGCACTGTGAGCCCCAGTGGACACTCCTGCTTGCCTTGCTGTTTTCTTAGTTCTCTAAGAAAACTTGATTGCTGTGTTTAAGTCAGAACTTCTGTAGCAGTCAGAGGGGAGAGAGACAATTGAGAGCCTCTTCTTATCTTGCTTAACACCAGAAATATACTTTTGTATCCACTTTTTTTTTTAGCCTGTAGAACTTTGATAAAATATTAATTCTAGGGCCAGCAGGATGGCCCAGTGGCTAAAAGTGTTTGTCAGAAAGACCCGATGTCGTGAGTTCAATCCCTGGGACCCACTGTGAAAGGAGAGAACTGAGTCCTGGAAGTTGTTCTCTGTCATACATGCCATAGCATGTATTCTTACATGCACGCACACACAAAATACACCATGCACAATAGTAAATAAAATACAACAAATTCCTTCCGAAAGCCTTGGTGAATGACCTCCTCAGGCACTGCTTGCATCAACTGTATCAGCACAATGCTGATGAGCCTTGCTTTCTGTGTCCATTTCTCTGTAAAGGAACTTCCACCCCCACGTGAGCAGGGCGCCGCAGTGTGCAGTGGTGGGCGTGGGGTGCATGTGTGGGTGGTGGAGGTGGTGGCAGTTGGGTAGTATCCCCTTATCCTCGAGATCTGAAGAGGTCCCTGAGTTGCATGGTACTGTTTCCTTTTAGTGTAACTTGTTAATTTTAGGTCAGTAAACAGAGAACTAGTTAATGGCCGGGGTTAGGCTAGGGATGGACCTTTCTAGAAACACTGGGTTGTTTCCCTGCAATGTGATAAGTGACTTTCTTCATGGAAAACCAAAGGTTGGTCCTACCCTTTTTAGCCTGACAGGCATTTTCAGATCAAAGGGAATGTTCACGTGAATACTGCCATTCCTGAAGGTGGGTCCCTTCTACAGTTATTTCGGGGAGTTTGGCTAGGGGTGAGACTCTTTGAGAAGTCGGGGGGGGGGGGGGGGGGGGGG
>CABHPP010114054.1:44505-65671 GCA_902168425.1 Peromyscus attwateri
GGGGGGGGGGGGGTTTCAGCCCCTTCCTAGGTGGCAGCTGGAGATTGCCTAGCTTTACTGTTGGCCATTAGTACCGTTTACCAAGTTAAGGGTAGTCTTTTTTTTTTTTTTTTTTTTTTGAATAAAAAATGCTCCATTTAAGATAAACTGTCATTTTTAGGAACTACATAAGTGTCAGATAAATCAATCTTCTCCCCACCCCCCACCCCCAGTTTTCCAAGATGGGCTTTCTCTGTGTAGCCCTGGCTGTCCTGGACCTCACTCTGTAGACCAGGCTGGCCTTGAACTCACAGAGATCTGCCTGGCTCTGCCTCCCGAGTGCTGGGATTACAGGTGTGCACTGCCAGTTTTATGTATAGGATAGACTTAAACCCACGATCCTTCTGCTTTGACTTCCCAAATGCTGGGGCTTCAGACATGCACCTCCAAGCTTGTCTCTGCTGGTTTTCATTGCTATCCAATTAGTCATATGAATAGAAGACAGGTAGTTTCTTAATTATTCACTCATTTAAAAATGAGTGTGTCTGAGCGTGTGTGTGTGTGTGTGTGTGTGTGTGTGTGTGTGTGTGTGTGAATACACCCATGCCATGGTGCATGTGTGCTGTGGTGCACGTGTTCAAGAGTCAGCTCCTTCCTCTCACCTTGCTGAGACGGGTCTCTATTTATGCGTGCTCCAGGCAATGTTGCCCTCGAGGTTCTGGGAGGGAACTCAGGTCATTGGGCTTGCATGGCAAATGATTTTACTCTCCGAGTCATCTCATGGCCCCATTTTGTTTGGTTTTGAGGTGGAAGGTAGCCAGTCAGGAAGCCTAGTCTGGCTGTGGACTTCTGGCCTCTACCCATCGCCTCCCAAGTGCTGGGGTTGCAGGCATTGCCACTGCCATGACTGCCCTAATTTTTTTAAAATTTGTATTTATTTACTATGAAACAAGTAAGTTTTAAAGTCTTCTGATTTCCAAGGAGGAGAAAAAGTAAACCACTTCTGTGTGAACATCTGCTGCTGTCCTTAAAGCCTGAAGTCTTCTGCAGTTTGGTTGTGGGGACATGTCACACCAGTTCCTTATGAGCACGTCATTTGTTTTTGGTGGCATGACTCCCTTACCCTTCTGATTTTCTAATTCCTCATTTCAGTTGAAAAATTTTCTTTATGTGTTACTTAAAAGTCGTGGTTCTTGTATCTTGTTCTGTTGTGTTCTCATATGTGTGTTTATCTATGCATCTGTATTTGGCTGTCTCTCATAACACATGCATCATGAGTGTTCTAGGAGCAGTGTCTGGCTCACTAGTGTTTGGGCCCCAAGTTCAAGCGTTGTTCGGCACGGGACCCTGCAGACAAGTGTAACTGTACGCCCACGTCCACAAATAGCTCCCTGCAGAACTTCACGTTGCTTGAAGCCTCCTTTTCCAGGACTAGCTGCTGAGGGGTTGGTGAGCTGACTCAGCAGGTGAAAGGCACTCACTGCCAAGCCTGGTGACCAGCGTCTGATCCATGGTGCAAGGAGAGAACAATTCCCACAAGCTGTCCTCTGACTACCACATGTGTGCCGTGGCATGCTGATGTATGTACACACTATGTACACACATGCACATAAAGAAATAAGAAACAGAGCCGGGCGGTGGTGGCACACGCCTTTAATCCCAGCACTCAGGAGGCAGAGGCAGGCGAATCTCTGTGAGTTTGAGGGCAGCCTGGTCTACAGAGTGAGTTCCAGGACAGCCAGGACTGTTACACAGAGAAACCCTGTCTCAAAAAACAAAAAAACAAAAACAAAACAAAACAATACAAAACAAAAAAAAAAAGAAATAAGCAAATATATGTAGAAGAAATTAATGAAAAAGTTTGTTTTTCAGTTAAAAACATGGTCTCACTTTATAGCTATGGCTGTCCTTAGAACTCTTTGTAGATCAGGCTGTCCTTGAACTCAACAGAGATCTGCCTGCTTATGACTCCTGAGTGCTGGGTCCAAAGGTGTGCACCACCACCGCCAAGTTTAACAGTAGCCTTTTGTTTTGTTTTTTCGAGACAGGATTTCTCTGTGTAGTTTTGGAGCCTGTCCTGGATCTCACTCTGTAGACCAGGCTAGCCTCGAACTCACAGAGATCCACCTGCCTCTGCCTCCCGAGTGCTGGTATTAAAAGCGTGTGCCACCACCGCCCGGCTGCCAAGTAGAATTTTTTGATGAAAGATTCTTGGAAGTGTTGGCTTCAGCTTCTCAACCAAACTTTTGTTGACTAATTAAACTATTTAGTAGGCAGTGAACTGTAGCAAAATGACTGTGACCTAGCCCCTGTCTATAAAGAAGGTGTAGTCAGGGAGTGATTCGTAATGAAAAGGAAGTTCAAGTGTGGCTGTGTGCTGAGCTAAGTTGTAACAGGGACATGAGAAGCAAATGCAGTGACAGTGTAGGGGAGGGATCAGGAAGGCCGGCTGCCGGGAAAGGCCCCACAGAGGATATATTATTGTTGGCAGCTTCTTGAACAATTGGTTGGTGTAGGCAGGAGTCAAAATCTGTGATCTTTAAAACCTACGCTCTTTAATTGTTTGTGTAACTTTAACATATCCAGGACTTAGAATTTATTTAAAACTGTGACTTTGAGTCGGGCAGTGGTGGCGCACACCTTTAATCCCAGCACTGAGGCAGAGACAGGCAGATCTCTGAGTTCAAGGCCAGCCTGGTCTACAGAGCGAGTTCCAGGACAGCCAGGTATACACAGAGACCCTGTTTTGGGGGTTGGGGGTGGGGAACCAACAACAACAAAAAGAAAAACAAACAAACGAAAACAAGGGCTGTAGCCTTCTAAAACCTCACTGGATGTGCTCCTTCTTTGAAAGACTCTGCTGGGGCCAGGGGGACAGCTCACCAAGTGCAGTGCTTGCCAGACGAGCCTGATGCCCTCGGTCTTTCTTATCCTTGGAGCCCACAATGGAAGAGAGAACTGACTCCCAGAAGATGCCTTTGACCCCCACACACGCCCTTGCTCAGTCTTGCTCTGTCATCCTCACATTCTCTCTTGCATGCACCAGTAAGTAAAATTTAAAAATTGTGTTTGTACAAAGGAGATTTTGGTTTTTTACGTTTACATTGTGAAGTTAGTTGAGATCTATTTCCTAGAAAAATTCTTTGCAAGAAGAGGAACTGAAAGAATTTGCCAGGGAGGGAGTAGAGGTTGCTAAATTTGTGATTCCCTGGACTCATGCTGTGTGGGAACGGTTTTGTAACATTTGACTCAGGCAAACGTTTCCTGAATGCTGTGGGCAAGGGACGCCTAGTAGATCTGATGGGTCAGAGTGAGCAGGAGGCAGGCTGTGTTTGGAAGACACAGGGCACTGTGCTGACTCTTTTAAATCACCTCCCTTCCATCCCATCTTGGCCATTTTCCAGATAATGAGAGAGAAGTTCTAATATGTTAGTCATGTAAGATGAAAAGCCTATTAAATTCGTTTGCTTAAAATATTGCTTACAGATTCTCCATTATGCTAATGAAATTGAGAGTAACAGCAAACATGTTGATGTCTTGGTGCTTGTTTCCATAAATGAACATTCCCAGAGTGCCTGCTTTTCATGGAGCACAGTGATCCAGCCCCTCTCATGCTGTGAGTCTTCACGGAGAGTATTAAATCATATCTGAGCAGCTCCAAGAGACAGTTGAGAGCTTGAGAATATGCCCCGCGTCAGCATCTTGGCTAGGAGGAAGGTTAAAACAAAGGATGCTCTTTGGCATCCAGAAACTGATAGTCATGTACCATTCTGCATGTGAGTGCTCATAAATAATGCTACTTAGGGTCTTGTGTGCCGTCATTCCGGCTGAATTAAATAGTTAATATCCTTGTAGGCATCCAACGAAGTCTAGTGCAGACTATTGGCACATCACTCCAGTGAAGCAGATCTCAGCCGCTCACCCAGACACTGCAGCCCTGTCCCCTTAAGCAGATAATGCTGGAATGCCCGTCTAAAGCTCTGCATCGAGCATTTCAGAGAGTGAAGAGATCAGTCAACATGAGTCTTGCCAGTTGCTTTAGCCTGTCCTAGTCCCATTTCTTCCTGTTGCCCACAACTCAGTGTGCGGACACTCGGTGTCCTTGCAGCATGACCTTAGCCTTGGTGTATTCTACGTATTGGAGATGTAGCAGAGATGTGCTGGAGCCCTGGACCAGTGATTCTCAACCTGTGGGTCATGACCCTTTTGGGGTCAAACAACTCTTTCACAGGGGTCACCTAAGACCATCAGAAAACAGATATTTACATTATGATTCATAACAGTAGCAAAATTATAGTTATGAATTAGCAGAGAAAATAATTTTATGGTTGGGGGGGTCACCACAACATGAGGACTGTATTGAAGGGTCCAGCATCAGGCCAGGTGAGAACCGCTGTCCTAGACAGTGCTACTAGGGACTGGGAAGTAGCACCATCGCTCAAGGAGCTGCTCAGGGAAGTTTTATTTTCCCAGTGGGATCCCACACTTGCCACAGATGAGACAGGTAGAGTCAGACAGGAGACAGTTTTGGAAAATTTCTTCTCCAGAATATGTACTTTCCCTTTGTCAGGTTAAAAATGGCGAAGTCTAATTTATGGTGGCAGTATGGAGGTATTTTACATGAAGGCATAAAATTCATTCTTTCAAATAAAATGGCGTCTCAAGTGTTTTTAAAGCAACCAAAGATAAATATTTATGGGTCATATTTCAGTAACTGGAGGGCATTTTGAAGATGTATTTTTCTTATGACTGTTTTTCTTGTGTTTAATGATCATAAGAATTCTTGGAGCTCTTTCCCCACATCTTAAAATCTGAAAATGGATGCAGCATGCAGAATTAGCTTCAGTCTGGCATCTTGGCACTCCTTGCCAGTTTCATTTTATCACAAATATGAAGGGCAGCATTTTGTCTCAAAATACCTTAGAAGAGGGAATGCAGTGTCAAGTGGTACTTGCCAAAGACATTTCTTGTGGCGGTTGATGAGCCCTTGAGTGTTGTTGACCAAGTGCGTAAGTGCAGCAGCGGACCTGTGTCGAGTCCTCCCAGCCCCTCCTTAGTCACCTCACTCCTGGACTTGCCGGGGCCTGGGTGGGGCGGCTCTCGCAGCTCACCATGCCTGGCTCCTCTGCGTGTTCCTCCTCCTCCTCCTCCTCCTCCTCCTCCTCCTCCTCCTCCTCCTCCTCCTCAGTAATAATGAAACCAGTACCACCACTACTACTACCACTGCTACTGGTCATGGTGAAGGAAGCCATTCAGTGTTACAGTCTGGCTTGCCAACTGAACTCTGTGATTGACAGAGTGTCCCCTGGTCCAGCTCTGCAGGAATGGAGGTGAATGCTGTATAAACCCCCAGTCTAACTCCAGCACACAGCTCACACACACGAGGTAGGAACCGCTGTTTATTTTCCCGTTTTCCAGCCAGATCAACCCTTCGCTATCTAGGGCAAGGCCACTGAATCCTCAGAGATGCTGGAGATGTTACACCTGGCAGGCTTGGATTCATGGCAGAGGAAGGCTTTAGAAACCAACAAGGAATGAAGGACCTCTCTTCAAGTGCTCCCTTTTGCCATGTGTGGTTTATGTGAGGGTGGGCTGGTCCTGAGGTGGGAAATGGCAGTGTAAGTAAGCCAATGAGCAAACCTTGTGTGGAAAAGAACCTTATTTGGTCTCCTGGAAGTTCATAGCGAGCATTTGTTCATGGGAATGGTGGCAATTGCTGGCCCTCAGTAGTTTTCTCTGCCTTTCTTTTTCTTTTCTTTTCTTTTTTTTTTTTGGGGGGGGCGGTGGTTTGAGACAGGGTTTCTCTGTATAATCCTGGCTGACCTGGAACTCACTCTGTAGACCAGGTTGGCCTGGAACTCAAAGAGATCCACCTGCCTTTCCTTCCCAAGTGCTGGGATTAAAGGCGTGCACCATCATCGCCCTGCTTCTCTGCCCTTCTCCTCTGCCCTTCTCAAACATGTGATTTAGTGTTCCTTTCTGAATAATGAGGCAAGGTTCATAATTTGTTTTCTGCTGTTCAATAACATTTTAAACTATACCTCCCCTCCCCCCTCCCTTGCCCTTCCCTTCCCCTCCTGTCTTCTCTTTTTAAAACAGGACCTCATTATGTAGCCCAGGCTAGCCTCAAAATTGCAGCCTCCCAAGTGCAGGGATTACAGGCATTCACCACTGTGCTTGGCTGGGGAGACAGGGTCTTGCTATATTGTCTAGGCTAACTTTGAACTTGATTCTCCTGCCTCATCCTCTCAGGTGCTGAAATTACAAGTGTGTACAACCTGCCTGGCTCTTCCTCATTTTGGTTTTTCCAGACAGGGTTTCTCTGTGCAGCCCTGGCTGTTCTGGAACCCGCTCTGTAGACCAGAGATCTACCTGCCTTTACCTCTGGAGTGCTGGGAATTAAAAGCATGCACTACCACCGCCTAACTCTTCTTCTTCTTCTTAAGGCTTTCTTCACAGACTCACTTGGTCCCTCCCTCCCTCCCTTCCTTCCTTCCCTGATGTTTCCTTCAGCCAAAGCCATGTTTCTCAACTGTGTCCTTGCTGGACTCAAGTCAGTAAACAGCTTTATAGCTACCTGTCCTGAGAGTCCCACACTTGTCTCAGTTTTGAGCTCTCTGTTTACATCCCACACTGCAGTTAGCCATTCCACCCCCGACCAGGAACCGGGTTCGTCTTTGTACCCACTCTCTCACCAGCAGGAGCTCACGAGGCCTGTCTTTTATTTTATTTTCACAGTCTTTGTGTACAGCACCCACAGTCTGCCCCTTAGGTTAGGCCAGAATCCTGAGCGTCATCTCTGGTTGGTCCTCCTTCCTGTCACTTGCCTCTTAGGTCAGGGATCTGTGAAGCACAGCTACTGAATGGGTCTGGCTAGTAGCCACAGGGGGCCCAGATGCCTGAGCCAAATCGACCTTTACATTTTTAAGACAAATGTGTGTGTGTGTGTGTGTGTGTGTGTGTGTGTGTGTGTGTCAGAGAGAGAGAGAGAGATCTCTAAAGCTCAGTGTTTCCTCTCTGACCCTTTAGAGAGAAGGTTGGCTGCCTCTCCCCTGTCAGGCCCTGTTAGTTCTTCCTGAGCTCTGGGTTGTCCTTTCCATCCCACCTGCTTGTGTGTTCTGTCAGATCAACACAGTAACCTACAACCCTCCTGCCATAGGATCTCACATAGCTCAGGCTCAGCTGGCCTTGAACTCCCTGTGTAGCCAAGGCTGGCCTTGAATTCCTGAACCTTTCACCACTACCTCCTGAATGTTGGGATTACAGGTTTGTGCCACCATACACAGCTTTAATGCCTGCTTTATTTAAAAAAATATATATAGTTATTTGGAAAATCCTAAATTTATTGAGTTATGCATAGCTTCCAAATGTAGAACGTTTCATTAAACGATATCAAAATCATTGGGGACTGGAGATAGTTGTCAGTGAAGTGTTTGCAGCATGATGACTGAGTTCTGTCTCTAGACTGTGTGTGAGAAGTCAGCATGGCTTACTTGGACTCGAGATAGGTGGGTCCCTGAAGCTCCCTGACCTGCCAGTGTTGCTTTTCAGTGATCTCCCAGGTCCTAGTGAGAGACCCGTGTCAAAAGCCAGGGCGGATGGCTCACGCTCAGTCTCTGGCTCCACACCCACGTGAAGCACCTGTGTACCCCAACGCCTCCCAAATATTAGGAGTTTGTCAAGCTCATCGTTTCAAAAAAATTGTGGGTTTTGCTTGAAATCACTTTCAGCTCATTGACTCTGCAGGTCACTTCATTTCTTTCTGAGAAGCTGGCTTTCAGACATGCATTTCTTCCCAGTCCTCTGAGGAGAAGTGGGTTTAAGAGGAGGAAAGGGCAGCTGATCCAGCTCCTCGCTGTCTGTACAACAAATGTTTCAGATAGCCTTTCACATAGTAAAAAAGGCAAGTAATGCCTTCATGTCGTGATTCAAATGTCTTTTACTCTAAAGACTTCCCTCGGTTCGGGGATGGGGTGGAGTGGCAGAAAGCTGGGGATGTCGTTTTAGAGGACTGTGATTTACTGTGGAGGCATTCCTGGTGTTTTCCTGTTTCCTCCTCTCCTCTCTGACTTTCACTCTTTGCCTTCCTGAAGCCCTGTAGGATGCTGATCATGGTTGAATGCCACTCTGGGTCAGATCTCCACTCCTACAGGCAGCCTCAGACAGGTACCAGGCAAATGCTGGGAATATCCTAGGGCACAGAGAGAAAAACCGGTCCAGAGCCTCACCTTAGGCTTTAGGGGCAAAGGGAGCAGGGAGGGCCACAAACCTGCTCACCCCGTTGGTTGCCTTTGTGTTCATCCGGAAAGTGCTCCCATCATACAGGAGTCCACAGTGAGGCGTTAGCTGTGAGTCATGTGTGATCCCAGGGTGGAGCGACTCAGGCTACCTAGGGCCTCCAGAGCTCTCAGGCTACACAGGCTAGCTCCAGAGCTTCTGAGTCATGGCACTTTTGTTTGAGCTCACCCTCCCCAGGAAAAGGTCTCAGACCCTGGCCATAGCAAGTGTCACCGCCAAGAGATTTCTCCCTTAGGAGTTCTGTGGACGCCTACGTTTGTGACTGGTGCCTGTTTCCTTTCTGTGTTTTAACACAGATGTCTAAGAACGGTGCCCCTGTGCCTTTGGTATATCCAAAGGCAGGCTCCTTTCCTGTGTCTTTTCTCCCAGGCCACTCCAGTGTCCTTTCGTCTCTGTTCAGCACGGTTCCTTTAGTCACTTTAGTCAGGTGCTCTGCGCTGGGCTGCCTTTGTCCCGATGGGCTAGAAACATGGCTTTTTACAAACTGGGGATTTTTTTTTTGATATCTAGTGGGTAGAGAGGTCAGGGATCCTGATTTCATTTTTGCAAAATCACTAATCGTGTTGTTATAGTAAGAGGGAGAGGGATAGCCCGTGGTACACAAGGTAGCTCTCACCAACAAAAGTATACATATAGGCCTAAATGTCAGTGGTGCCAGCCTCGAAAAATCGGTTTTATTTTAGTTATGTCTCATAATTTGTTAGATTTATTTATTTAGAGACTGGGACTCACTATGTAGATCAGGCTCCACCTACCTCTGCCTCCCAAGTGCTGGGATTAAAAGTACACACCATCACACCTGGCTGTTAGCCCTTTAAAAACATTTTTTTAATTAAAATTTTAATTTGGGACTGGAGAAATGGCAGTTATGAGCACTTGCTATTCTTCCAGAGGACCTGGGTTCAATTCCCAGTATCCACATGATGGCTCTAACTATCAATAACTCTAGTTCTAGGGGATCCAATACCCTCTTCTGGCTTCCTTGGACACCAGGAACATGTATGGTGCACTTTACATACAGACAGACAAATATAGACATAAAATAAAAATAAATAATTTTTAAGCTTTTTGTTTTTACTTATTTTTTTATCTATAATTGTAGTCTTATTTTGGAGAAAATGTTTTAATTATGTTCGGTATAATTAAGTTGATTTTAAAGGTGATAGGTCCCTCTTAGGAATTAAGGCTCACATTTGTGCCTTAGGTCATGCTGGGTTATTAGTTTCTAAACCTAACAACCACAAGTATCTGATGTCATAAAAATACAGGTCCCAGCTGAGTCTTAAAAAACTTCTCTAGGAATGCCTATAAATTAGCCAGCTTGAGAACCCCTGAAACTGATAGGTGTTCATGAGCTAAAAATCGGATGTGCTCTGAAGACTCGTTGTGTGTGAAGAAAACGTTCTTTGTTGCTCTCAGAAGTACTGTTCACCCCTGGGACAACCAGTCCTGTCAGTAAAACCAGTCAGACCACCCTGGGCTGCACCAGCTGGGCTCTCTGGGCCCTGTGCTGGGAAGTTCATCTGGTTAGCCACCAGCTGCAGTAGGGAGGGATGAGGACGTGGGAGGGACGTGGTCAGTGGATCTGTGCCCTACCTACCACTCTTATGCTCAGGAGGGGAATTACTCAGTGCTGACTTTCCCTCCTGAGTGTCTGCCGCAGCCCACACTCACCACAGAGCTGAGCGCCCTGCTGCAAATTCACCTGCCCGAGGTGCCAAGGCTGGGCACTCTGCTCCTCTCTCCTGTCCACGCCGTCTTCTTGTTGGCAGAAAGGAAAGTTAACGTGGGCGAGCTGTTTCGTTGCAGGGGTTTCGTGAGCTGTGGGGGCGGGGGGGGGAGTTATAGAAATCTGTCTAGGAAGGAAAGAAAGATGGAGCTTTTTATTTTTCTTTGTAGCTGAAATGTCACCTCTTTTAACACTGATTGGGGCAGGGCTTCGTGGAGAGCCAGGAGAGCCTCCCCAGTTAGACAGGAGTGTCTCTCTTCTCAGGTACTGTGACTGTGTGACTCACACGCCATGACTGACCAGGGTGGATCCTGAAGGAGGAGAGAAGGGCACTCAGTTTTGAAATGATGTGGATTTCGTTGTGATAGCAACTTTTCCCCTGAGTTGCTGTTAAGGATGCAAGGTAGAATTTATGAAACTATAGTGTCATCTTATAGGAAGCATAAGGTAAATACTGGCTCCATTTTAGCCTTCTGGATTAATATTGTCTATCTCTGTATTCTGAACATTTTCAAATATAGAGAGAGTAGAGTACCAAGACTCCACGTGACCATCGCTCAGTAGTGATAATTAAAAGTATACACAGGACCAATCTACTTTCATCTATCCCTCACCCACATGCCTATGTAACTTCATCTCTAGTAATTTTACATATTTTAATTTTATATGTATATATGAGTGCCTGAATATGTATATAGTATGATATCTATATCTATATCTAACTATATATATGCACCACATGTGTGCCACGTGCCTATGGAGGCCAGGAAAGGACATTAGATCCCCTGAAACTAAGTAACAAGTGGTTGTGAGCTGTCGGATGTGGGTGCTGGGAACCAACCTGGGTGCTCTTAGTCCTTAACCATTGAATCAGTAAAGCATAAGCACCCATCTGTTCTTTCACTCAGAAATGGAGAACTTTAGTCGTCACATTTCTCCCTTCTCATACCTCCTTCTTAGTTAGTTGTCAGTTTCTTTCTTTTTTTTTTTTTTGGTTTTTTTGAGACAAGGTTTCTCTGAGTAGCTTTGGAGCCTGTCCTGGATCTCACTCTATAGCCCAGGCTGGCCTCGAACTCACAGAGATCCGCCTGCCTCTGCCTCCTGAGTGCTGAGATTAAAGGTGTGCACCACCACCGCCTGGCTTTTTTTGGGGTCAGTTTTCTTTTGAAAAGATGACTGATAATTAGGCAAAGGAACGTGAGAATGCGTAGAGTGTATACTAGTCTATTTGGGAGAGGGATGTTTACTTGATTAGAGTTCCAAAGATGGTATTAAAAGGCATAATTACTGGACCTAGGGAGATTGCTCAGTGGATAAAGTACTTGTTGTGTGGCCATAAGGACCTGCGTTTGCATCCCTAGGTGGGCATGACAGCCCAGTACACCAAGTGACCAAGGAAAACACCAGGTCTCAATCTGTGGCTTTAATGCACATATGCACACATGTGTACTCTCATGTACCTGTGTCCACACGTATGAACACCCATGTACATGTATATACATTCTCAATGCATAAACACACAAAATCTTGTTCTCGATATGAGTTTGTCTGATAAAACTGAAGCAAAGACTGTACACGGTTACTCCTAGAATTCTGTGTAGTTGTAACTAGAATCACACCTTTAGAGCCACGGTGATGATCGTCTTCTTGTGTTCTGAGAACAGTGTCATAGCTTCTTATCAGACTACTTCCTTCTCTGCTCGCCTCCCAGTGGCTAAGCTTTGTTCTGAAAAAATAGCGGTTAGTCCAGAACATCTTGGCTTCTTCCCACCATGGTATCACGTTCCCTTTGGCAGCCAAACCATATCGTGTCCTCATCCATTATGGTGCTGGTTGTAGGGTAGGAGTGCTTGTCCATCCTCACTCCGTGCCTCAGCTCCTTCACGTCCTTCACAGGATTCTGCTGTCACTTTGTCCCGCTTCTGTTTCCTGTGTCTGCTCGTTCTTCCTGTTTGTCGGTGGAGTCTGTTGATATGTTCTGGGGCACCCGTCTTTAAGAGGACATCGTCCATGTTCGTCAGCCTCTTCCTATGGTTATGGCCCACTCTCTTCTCTTCTCAGGAGAAGTCTTCTAAAGACTGGTCTGTCCAGTCTTGGGCTGTGCTGGGAGGGAGCCTGGGCCTCCTGGCCAAGCCCGGGCTCTGCTGCCAAGCTGTGCCGATGCTCTCACTTTTTCAGCCACTTGACGCTGGGTCCATTCCGTGTTCTGCTCACAGTACCGACATGATGAAATCCTGCGTTGTCTTTCCGTCTCACAGAACCCTCCTCACTGTCTTGCCTTTCCCAGACTGGAGTGGCTCTATTCTTTCCTCTCTTTCCAGACCCTGTGGCCTTCACACTGTCTTTGTGTTGTTGCCATCTGAGTTCCATGTGGATGACAGCGGCCTGTGGTGGAGGGTTGTGGCTTTCCCCAGCCCGCTGTTACTTGAGTCAACAGACCCTAATGCATAAGGTTGGTGAGGTCAGAACCCGAGGGTAGGGACGGACCGCCTTCCGTGGTCCCTGTGTCTGCAGCACCGGAGCACGCTGCACTTCTCTCTCCGTGTCTCTCACACCCCCTCGAATGTGCATGTGTGTGTGTGTGTGTGTGTGTGTGTGTGTGTGTGTGTGTGTATTCCACCGTTGATCATCATTCCTCAGCTGGAAACTGGGCTTTCCAAAATGGTCTCCTTGCTTCCATTTTTGTCTTTTGTACACTGTTCTCACAGCAGGCGGAGTGCTCTGCTGGAGCCTTTGACCGTTGGAGCTGCTTGCTAGTCCTTCATGACTGTTGGATGGAGAATCAACTACTTGCTCCCCCCTGTCCCACTCCCTGTCCCTCAATGTGCTGGCCTCTAATGGGCCCTTCACACCAACGTCTTTCATGTCCTGGAGCCCCAGTGCTTGCGCCTTTGTGGACTGCTCTGTTCCCGGCTTCTGTCTGTCTTCTTGAGGATGCAGCTTAAATGGTGCCTCTGTTGTTGTTGTTTTGTTTTTCTTCGAGACAGGGTTTCTCTGTGTAGCCTTGGCTGTCCTGGAACTCGCTTTGTAAACCAGGCTGACCTTGAATTCATAGAGATCCTCCTGCCTCTGCCTCCCGAGTGCTGGGATTAATGGCGTGGTAGGCTGGGAAGCAATTCTTCCCTTCTCATGGCTCATCTTTTGTCCATTTAGAACTTAGCGGAGCTTTCTTTAGTTTTAGAAAGTGAAGTCACCGAGTAAAGTGGTACATGTATTATCTGATACGACATAGTCTTAGTCACCTGATGCTGTAGAGAGCTCAACATCATTTGTCAGGCTGGGAAAGTCATTAAAAGTATTTACAAAATGTATTGTTTGAGTTTGACACCTGACACAATGGATTGCCCCAGCTTTGCTGGACATCAGCTTAGATAGTCCCTAGTTCTCTTTCTGATGCTGCCATGAAATGCCTGACGAGCACCTTAAGGAGGAAAGGTTCTCTTGGCTCAGGTGCATCCTGGGGAAGTCAAGGCAACACCGCACCTGCCGGCGGAAGCAGAGGGTAGTGAGTGTTCTTGCTCAGCTCCCTCCTTATGTACTTCAGGACTGAAGCCTGGGGAATGGAGCTACCCACTTTTAGGCTGGGTCTTCCCACCTTGATGAATCCAGTCAAGATTATCCCTCACAGGCGTATACACACATGTACACACACACACACACACACACAGACACAGTGATTTTCATATTATCGTTAGTTAAATTGTCCCTGTAGGTTCCACCGAATACAGAGAGGAATAGATAGAGGTTTCGTAGCTCTGCCACTGATGAGAGAAAACAGACAGACTCTGGTGTTATATGTCAGTGGTACATGTGGCTGGTGGGTTCTCTGGCCCTGTGTGCGCTGGAGAATCTGTTTAGAATGGATGAGGTAAGTGGTTCCTGAGCTGCAAGCTTCTGATGTCAAGGTTCGACTCAGTGTGGTCATTGGCGAGACTGCTTCCTTCTGTGTACATGCTGGTCAAGTACAGTTTTATTCATTCATTCATTCATTCATTCATTTGTTTAGTCATTATTTTGAGGCAGGGTTTCTTGTGTAACCCTGACTGTCCTGGAACTCACTCTGCAGACCAGGCTGGCCTTGAACTCACAGAGATCTGCCTGGCTCTGCCTCCCAAGTGCTGGGATTAAAGGCGTGTGCCACTGCCCAGCTTACTGACGTAGTTTTTAAATTAAGCTAGCTTTTCACTAACTACATTGGTGGTTAAAAACACACCCATTTCTCTAATTTTCTTGTGAGTCCTGTTATTTCTTCTGAGCTACACTCCCAAACCTTACTTTTTTCTTTCTCTCCAAGTCCTGTGTATTGGTGACAAAACAAGAGTATTGCCACCACCATTTAATGAGAACATACTTCACTTAAAATCTTCGTTGAGTTTAAGCAAAGGCATTTGAAAGTCTGATGTCTAATATTGAAGTGTTTGGATTCTTTTGTCAGCATTATGGTGTTTCATGTAAATGATTCTCTTGATTTATCCATTGTGCTCATAATTAGAATGTTCAGACAGCACTCCAGTGTTCTGATTACCAAGGAAAAGGTTGAAAATGAGTGTATCGGGTGGTGCTGTAGCCTTCCTGTGCAGCAGAGTGTTATTCCAGTGAATCAGAGGTGGCGTTGGCATGGTGCTGTCTGAGGGATCTGACGGAGCTTCAGGGGAGGGTATTGTGAGAAACCAGTCCATGTCCCCCCCCACACACACACAGGCAGTGAGGTGGCTCCTATACCTGTCCTGCTCTGTCCTTGACTGAGTCACGGACAGCACAGGCTGGCATGTGTGTAATGAGAGCTGACTCTAATTTTGTCTAAACGATGGAATGTTTTATTTAATATTAGAGCTCTTTTATAATTATCTTTTAAGTCTGTGGTAGAGAAAAATGAATTGTCATAAGGAAAATGTTGGAAACTGAATGTTAGGTCTCAAAGAAACCCAGGACAATCTTTCTGAGTACCTGTGGCTCCTCTTGGCACTCCTCACCCTACCCGCCTACCCTAAACCTCTCCCTCCCAGGGGCTGGGCTTCTGGTCCCCCCCCCCATCCCTATATAACTCAGCCATTTTTGCCTTGGTCTCTTGGTCCGTGGCTCCTCTCTTGCTCTCCCTTCCAGCCTCTCTCTCTCATAGTCTGCCAGCCATGTTCAGCCTGGACTCTTCCCTCTGCCTGGTTTCTCCTTAGTAACTGAGGTAAAAGTCTCCTCCACACTGGAGGAGTGGTCGGGTCCTCCTCCTCGTGTCTCACTGTTCCTTCACTGAGCAGGAAGTCCTTTGGATCATTTTAGCCAGTGAGCTCACTGGTTTTGGTATTTCAGCTTCCTTTCTGTTCTGTTTTGTTTTAGTTTTGAGTCTTGCTGCGGATCCATCTCAGGGCCTGGGAACTGTTGCAGCCCAGCCTGCCCTTGAGTCCACCATCCTCCTGCCTCAGAGTGACTGAGGAGTGGCCATCCTCCTGCCTCACAGTGACTGCGGGAGTGGCCATCCTCCTGCCTCACAGTGACTGCGGGAGTGACCATCCTCCTGCCTCACAGTGACTGCGGGAGTGGCCATCCTTCTGCCTCACAGTGACTGCGGGAGTGGCCATCCTCCTGCCTCAGAGTGACTGAGGAGTGACCATCCTCCTGCCTCACAGTGACTGCGGGAGTGGCCATCCTCCTGCCTCACAGTGACTGCGGGAGTGAGCTGCCAGCTTAGTCTTCCTGCTGCTTCCCATTGGGCGGGGGTGCCTTTCTGCCTCCCCATGGAGGGCATGAAGGGAGTGTTCTTACAGAAAATGGCTTCACTCAAGTGATTTCTCATGAGTCTCTTTCCCTCCTTCCCTCTGTCTCCTTCTGCCTTTCCCCTCTCCTCAACCTTGAGCATGCTGGCCAAGTACCTGCCACTGAGCTGCATACTTCCAAATTTTCTTTAATGTCCAGGTATGTACATACCTGTAAACCCAGAGCCTGAGGCAGGAGAATTGTGAGTTCAAGGTCAGCCTGGCTGTGTAGAAAGACTACCTCAAATAACATTGAGAAAAACCAACCAAACAAAAAACCAAAACCTAAACACACATAAATGTTTTAAAGATTCTTGGGCAGTGCACAGCTGCTTGCCCTGAGGGTGTGTTCTGATTTGATTTCGTCTTCATTTCACGAGATATTCACATAGAGTATGGGGTATAGCTGCCTCCTTCCCTCAGGAGATGGAGCTGCTGGGCTTCTTCGTTAGTGTGACAGTTGTGGCCAACACCGTCTCTACAGTGATGGTCTGTCTTCAGTGATGGCAGGAGGTTTGAGAGGACAGACTTGTGTATCTGTGATGGCTGTCCTGGAAGGAGAGTCCATACCACACCCCGCTGCTCCCACTTCCTGCATCCCAGCTGACAGGAGAAGGAGATGCTAGCTCTGGTGTCTGGGAAGTGTTGTCAGAGAGAACCAGAAAGTGCTGTTTTCATGATGATTGGGGATTAACAAATATTCATTCAGGGTATTAGGCAAGTCAATTCAGGAATTGCATGTTTGAATAAATATACCTTTGTCCCTCAATTTTATAAATAAAGTTAAAATCAGACATCTCTTGATGTCTCAAATGATTTCCAAAACCTGTCCTTGGCTCCTATCAGTTGGTAGCAGATGAAGAGAAAATATTTTCTGCGAATTTAGTGTTTTAATTATTAACAGTATTGGTTGACTCTAGAATTAGTTGGCTGCTATTCTTCACAGAAGTGTCGTTTTTGTCGTGTGCATGGTTGTGAGTTAAATACCACTTTACAAATGAGAAAAGCCAATCTCCCTCCAGGTAGCTATACTTGCTGTGTAGCACTGGGGGACACTGTGTGGAACTGCATGTCGGAGCAGGCCTTCCAGGCAGGAGGCTGGGCCCTGCCAACCTGGCCAAGGTTAGCCGCCTCCTGCTGGGGATTCAGAGAATGTATCAGCCTCACCCAGATAACCATTTTAATTGATTAGTTTGTAAACACATGGCCTGTTTTTAGAAATATTTCTGTGTAACCCAGACATTCTTGTTTATCATTTGTTCATCTGAAAATGATTTTTCAAAGACAAGGAGTGTGGGAGCAGTTGGCATTTGCCTGGCATGATCTAGGCTAGACCCAATTGTGTTTCTTAATTCACTGATTTGCATAGCCAATTCCTCTTCTTCTGTATGGCTGATGCCTTCAGATTTTGTATCTCTCATTCTCAAAAGAGTTCTACCTCATTCCCTTCCGTGCTCCAGCCCAGCTCCTCCTCGGTGCTCCAGCCTAGCTTTCCCTGGCTCCAGCCTGGCTCTCGGATGCAGAGCCCTGTGCCTTGTACCCCACTTCCCTCCTTTTTCCTAACGCTCTCCACCTTCATTCTACACTTTACCTATTATGCCTATAGTTCTTTGTCCATCTCTTCCCTGAAATATTTCTGCCAGAATAAAGTATTTTATGATTTCCATCATATTTTAGCCGGGTCAGTGGCCGCTTCTCCCCTTACTCTTACTTACTCTTGGTGGCCTTCCCAGTGTCCATCTGCTACCCTGACGCCTCTTTGTAGTTACCTGTCATGTTTACTTCAGGTTATCTGGCTGGTGTCCCTTCTTTGAAGACCCCAGTCTGTTTGCATGTGATTTGCATGATAGGTACCATTTTCACCCCCATGTTCCTGCTCTGTCCTGTCCTGGTATGCTGTGCTTGTCACACATTCTTGATGTAGTTCAACATTCTGATCCTGTAACCAGAGAGCAAAAGTCCTCTCGTTATTAGCCACTCATGGCTGGATCACAAAGGAGCGCTTGGAATTGTGGGAATCCCTGTTGTTAGCCTTGAGTGGATTCACGGGTTTGAACTCTCAGACTGGGGTGTGTGTTAGTGTGCTGAGGGAGTCCTCCCAGGTTCTCTTGATGAGTCTGTTAGTGGAGAGAAGTGTGGCAGAAACCCCACAGTGCTTGTGTGACGCAGCGCTGCAGACACTGACATGGGTGTGTGGACATTCTAGTTCAGATTCTCTCTCTCACTCTGGATTTCTCTCTCGCCTCCTTTCAGCCCTCTCCCTCCGCCACACAGGCACGCATCTCAGCAATGTAACCAGCGTCTAATTTAAAACAACATTTAGTATTGGCACATAACTTTTTCTCAAGCAAATAAAGGGTTGTCAGTTTAAAAGAAAAAACTAGGCCAGGCCAGGCCTTGCTGTAAGTTAGCAAAGCTTTCGTTGGCGTCCGGGAAAAGTGCTCCGCAGGGCTGGCGCACGTGGGAAGGGACAGTTTGCAGTGGAGAAAACAGCGAGCTGTCGCTACTCACCAGCCAGTTATTTGGGATTGCATACTTTAGAAAAGGTTCGGATCATTTCACGATGGTTGCCTCGGGAAGTAGGGGAGAGGTAGTGGCTGAGTGCAGCTTTAGTAGTGGGAAAAATGATTGGCTGTTCGATTCTTTTTTTTTTTTTTTTCAGACTTTCATGTCAGCCTAGACTGGACTTGTGTAATTGAGAGTGATCTTGAACTTCTGATTCTCCTGCCTCTGCCTCCTAAGTATGGAGTTACAGGTGTGTGTCACCAGGCCCAGTTCTGTGTGGTGTTGGAGACCAAGCTTTGTGTGAGCTAGACAGGCACCCTTTCAATTGAGCTACAGCCCCAAACCTTGTCTCTTGGAATTTTAAGCTCTTTGGTTGCCTTAGGAAATTTAAGTTCACTTTTTGATGCCACTAGATCTAGTGGAGGTTTTTTCCTCAGGACCTGCTGCTCAAGGATAAATTCAAAATGATGATTAAGCCTGGCCTGATTCCAGACCTTGGCTTGCTGATTTAGAACAATGCTTTGGGGAGATACTAACCTTGGCACTGACTAGACCACTAAATTCTTTTCTTTGCATTGTTTTGTATGTCAGGTAGACTCCTGATGGATTGTTTGTTCCCAGCCAGTGATGTGCCTTGAATACTATGCTAAATGCAGAATAGCTTTTGAAGGAGGAGTTAGAAGGTTGTTCGCTGCCAGGAATCAAACCCAGGTCCTCTCCAGGAGCAGACAGTGCTCTTCACCAGTGAGCCATCTGTCCAGCCCTACCTTAGTAGTTTTAAGAAAAAGCCTCCTACTGAAGTGTGACTGAGCATATGCCTTTACTATCAGAGTTAATTTGGCTCAAATTTGGGGCATTTCTGGGAATTCCCAATTATTCTGGTATGGCAGGCTCTTAATCTGAACACGGGGAAAGCATGGTTCTTTGCTCACACACTTCGCTTTTTTTCAGGCTGTACCTTTCAGCATGTTACTATCAGAAGTTAGAAATTGTGTCACGTGTCTGTTTTTAACTATAGTTTATTTTGATGATATTTTGAGACGGGAGCAGCATATCACATGCTTGCTGGTTTTACTTTAATAGTGAAAGGTAACACAAGTGCAGTTTAGAAAAGCCATTTTGATGGGCTGTGAGGTGGCTGAGCAGGTGCCTCGCAAGCCTGCCAACCCGAGTTGAGTCTTAGAACCCAAGTAAAGGTGGAAGGAGGGAGCCAGCTCCACGAAATTATCTTCTCACCTCTACATGCTCGCCGTGGCCTGTGTGCTTGTCAGCCTCTCTAGAAATAGCACTGATCAGAAATATTAGCAGCATACTTTATTGATCCACTAACTCAAGGACTTTTGAAAATCTTTACTACATGTTTATTTATTTAGAGAGAGGGTGCGTGCGTGCGTGCGTGTGTGTGTGTGTGTGTGTGTGTGTGTGTGTGTGTGTTTGCATGCATGCATGCATACACATGTTGTGGGATCCTGTGGAAGGTCTCTCCTTCTGCCATGGAGATCCTGAAGATTGAACCCAGGTCATCAGCTTGGCAACAAGTGCCTTTACCTTCTGAACGTTTCACTGGTCCTTATTCAAAACTCTTAATGTGCGTGGAGTTATGCATGTGTTGTGTGCTCCTCGGGCCCCCGCCCCCCATGCTCTAATTACAGGAAACCATATTTGCCTTGTAAAATTTCAGCCCAGTTCATGATTCCATTTGTATAAACTGATTAGCTGTGAAGTTTGTTAGAGATGTGTCTTACTTAAATAACAGTTAAACTAGCTTTTAAATGTTTCAGTAACAGTTTGTAGCTCTGCTGGTGAACCCTGTAGCAGCAGTTATTTGCCACTGACTGAAAATTTATCTTATTTACTGAATAGTCACTAGATTATGGGTTCATGTGGCAGACAACAGGCATTTAAGATGGTCTGAACTAGTATAGCTGTCCTTCATGAAGTGCCAGATGCTAGGCTCTTGGCTGGCATGTTCCTTCCCAGTCCTGGCATCTGGCTCACAACTGGTGGTCCAAGATGGTTGTTCACCACAGCCCTGTTTCATTCATCAACAGGAGAGGAGAGGAACGGAGGACACGAACTTTCCATTTAGGCCCAGTACCTGAAAGATGGACAGAATGTGTAGCTGGAGTTTTCTCCAGTCCTGCCTGGGCCCGCAGCTGCTCAGACACAAGTAAACAAACAGACACATATTACTTATAAAATGTATGGCTGTGGCAGGCTTCTTGCTGTCTAGTTCTTATATCTTAAATTAACCCATTTCTATTAACCTATAAGTTGCCACGTGACTTGTGGCTTACTGGTACTTTACATCTTACTATCTTACTTCTCATAGTGGCGGCGGCTGGCAGTGTCTCCTGACTCAGACTTCCTGTCCCCAGAATTCTCCTCTCTGCTTGTCCCGCCTATACTATACTTCCTGCCTGGCTACTGGCCAATCAGCATTTTATTTATCAACCAAATCAGAGCAACACATTCACAGCATACAGAGTGATCGATGTCCACAGCAAGAATGTCTGTTATGAGCACACTGTGTTATGACCTCAGTAGGAAAGGTGATCTGGGTGTTTCTGGGTAGTTGTTTACCCAGCTAAGAACACTAATATGGAAGACAGAGAACCACTGGGCTGCTGCAGTCTCTATGGAAGACAGAGAGTCACTGGGCTGCTGCAGTCTCTATGGAAGACAGAGAACCACTAGGCTGCTGCAGTCTCTATGGAAGACAGAGACAGTCACTGGGCTGCTGCAGTCTCTCTATGGAAGACAGAGACAGTCACTGGGCTGCTGCAGTCTCTATGGAAGACAGAGAACCACTAGGCTGCTGCAGTCTCTATGGAAGACAGAACCACTAGGCTGCTGCAGTTTCTATGGAAGACAGAGAACCACTGGGCTGCTGCAGTCTCTATGGAAG
>CABHPP010114054.1:66038-89049 GCA_902168425.1 Peromyscus attwateri
CAGTCTCTATGGAAGACAGAGACAGTCACTGGGCTGCTGCAGTCTCTATGGAAGACAGAGACAGTCACTGGGCTGCTGCAGTCTCTATGGAAGACAGAGAACCACTAGGCTGCTGCAGTCTCTATGGAAGACAGAGACAGTCACTGGGCTGTTGCAGTCTCTATGGAAGACAGACAGTCACTGGACTGCTACAGTCGCTGTACAGAAAACAAACAGTCACTGGGCTGCCACTCACAACCTGTGCTTATTTGGCAGGTTTTTAGATGTTTGTCCTTTGGTAATTATAATGATGTCTCCTTTTTCATATTATATTAAAATATTATGATTGCCTTTAATTTTTTTTTACATTTGTTTACTTAGTGTATATGTGTTGCACTCGTGTGTGCTGTGCGTGCATGTGTGGAGGTAAGAGGTCAGCCTGTGGGAGTCAGTCCTCTCCTTCAACTGTGTGGGTTCTGATGATTGAACTTGGGTCATCGGGTAGGGAGGCAGGGACCTCTCAACCTGACAAGCCATTTCACTGGCCCCATGATTAAATTCTTAAAAAAATGTGTGGGGTGAAGCATGATCCTAACAGTAAAAACCTGGAGTCAAATGTTAGGGTAAAAGCTGATAGATCAGAGAAGCAGAGCCGTCAGCCACCAGAGACTTCTTAACCTATGTGAATCCTCACACTGAATGGGCGAGAGATCCTGTCTCTCCCTGCCTTATATTCCGTCTCCACCTCCCTAGTGCTGGGATTAAAGATGTGTAACTCCCTAGTGCTGGGATCAAAGGTTTGAGCCTTCACCACCTGCCTCTGTTTCTCTTTTAGACTGGATCAATCTCGAGTAGCCCAAGCTGGCCTTGAACTCAGGCTGGCCTTGAACTCCTGATCTTCAAGCTTCCTCCTCCCAAGTGCTGGGATTAAAGGTGTGTGCCACCACTTCGTGGCCTCTATGGTTAACTAGTGGCTAGCTCCGCCCTCTGACCTCTAGGCAAGCTTATTTGTCAGAACACAAACAAAATACACAACAATGGGGCTGGAGAGATGGCTCAGCAGTTCACGAGCTGCTCTTGCAGAGGGCCTGAGTTATGTCCCCAGCACCCACATCAGGTGGCTCACACTGCCTGTTAACTCCACCTCAGAGGGGCTCCGTCACCTCTGACCTCTGTCCTCTGTAGGCCCCTCCTCCCATATAAACATGATGGGGGGAAATTTTCATTCTGAACTAAGGCAGGAAACTTATTAGTTAGAGGCCAGCCTGGGCTGTACAGGAGACTCTACCTTAACAAAACAAGTTTTGTTCTGGAAAAAAGTGATATGTGAAATAGTATTTGTTTCAAATGAGGAAAGAAAAAACTGGGTATGATGATGCATTCTGTTTGGACGTTTTTTGAGACAGGGTTTCTTTGTGTAGCCTTGGCTATTCTGGAACTTGTTTTGTAGACTAGGTTGGCTTCAAACTTACCTGCTTCTGCTTCCCAAGTGCTGGGACTAAAGGCATGTGCCACCACCCTTTAACCTCAGCCTGCAGGAGGCAGTGGCAGGAAAAAAAAAAAGGGGGGCGGGGAGTCTCAGGCTAGCCCCTAGCTCACTGAGATATGCTTGTCTGTCTCCCGAGTGCTGAGATAAGTATTTCCATGCCCAGCAACAATAGTATTTCTCATGTAATAATTTTAATAGTTTTGAGATTTTCAAGAACATAGCTATAAAATCTAAGGTGTTTTTAGCAGACTTAGCATTTGATTATGTCAGTGTTTATTCTAGAATGGTGATCTTAACTGTCAGCATCACAGTTGTTATGTGGAATACTTAGATTGCTTAATATTCACAGTTCCGTGTCAGTAGTCTTGAAAGCATATTTTTCCATTATTCACATGAGTAGTGGTATTGTGTCATGTGTGGGGACATCGGCAGGAGCTTCTGTTGGTTGGTGTGTTACAGGCGGGGCTGTTGGCAGGAGCCTGGTCACTGTGTGAGTCGTAATATTTTCCTTCGCATCCTTGGCTTGGTTATGATTAGCACCTGAATGAAGTACAGGAAACACCCGTCAGAACTCCAGAGTTGTTGCTTGCATTGTTATCTTTGCTATTGTAGGATAAGGAGTGTGTGTGTGTATGTGTGTGTGTGTGTGTGTGTGTGTGTGTGTGTGTGTGTTCCCTCAGGTGAAATTGTAGGAAAGCAGCAGATGTCTCTGGTTATTAGAGATTTGAACCCCTGCAGGTGACAGTAGGCATTCCAGTTGTAGAAATATGCAGAACACCCGCTAGCACAGCGGTCCTCAACCTGTGGGTTGTGACTCTTTGGGGGATTGAACAACCCTTTCACAGGGGTCACATATCAGATATCCTGCACATCAGATATTTACATTATGATTCATAACAGTAATAAAATTACAGTTAGGAACTAGTAGCAAAATAATTTTATGGTTGGAGGTCACCACAACATGAGGAACTGTATTAAAGGGTGTAGTTTTTTTTTTCTTTCTCTTTGCTCTTTGGGTGTCTGCTACCTAGCTCCCAAATAACTACACAGAGACTTATTCTTTCTCATGAATGCCTGACCTTAGCTTGGCTTATTTCTAGCCAGCTTTTCTTAAATGATCCCATCTACCTTTTGCCTCTGGGCTTTTATCTTTCTCTATTCCATATATCTTTCTTTACTTCTTACTCCATAGCTGGCTGTGTGGCTGTGTGGCTGGTCCCTGGTGTCCTCTTCTCCTTTTCTCATTCCTCTCTGTCTCTTCTTTTTTCCTTCTATTTATTTTCTCTACCTGGCAGCCTTGTCTATTCCTCTCCTGCTTAGCTATTTGCCGTTCAGCTCTTTATTAGACAAATCAGGTATGTAGCCGGAAATTTCTCAGGTCCTTCCTGGCCTGTGTTTGGGACAAGTCTTTTCCACCTGTGTCCCCCAAGTAAACACACAGAGGCTTATATTGATTAAAACTGCTCGGCCATTAGCTCAGGCTCACTACTGACTAGCTCTTACACTTAAACTCAGCCCATTTCTGTTCATCTGTATGTTGCCACATGTTCCGTGCCATTACATGCTGCTCCCTGGATGGCAGGCTGGCGTCTCCTGACTCAGCCTTCCTATTCCCAGAATTCTCCTTGTCTGCTTATCCCGCCTATATTTCCTGCCTGGCAACTGGCCAATCAGTGTTTTATTAAACCAGTGTACAAAAGCATTATCCCACAGCACAGGTGCTTTGGGCAGGCAAAGTAACAGTTTCACAGAGTTAAACAAATGCAATACATCTTTGTACCATTAAACAAATATTCCACAGCATAAATGAATGTAACACATCTTCAACTAATATTCCACAACAAAATGGTTGCATTAGTAAGGTTGAGAACTACTGATCTAGCAGCTAATCCAAAATTGTATTTGCTTAATGATGGCACATAAGTATCTAAATTATGAGTCATTTGTTATAATTCCAAGGCAGCTTAGTTATATTTCTTTTTTTCTCTTTCATATTTTTTTATATGAGCCATTCACCTTTTATTGGACATTGATTCTTAGAGTATGAAGATTCAGATACAGTCAAATTCTTCATGAGTTGGAGCTGGGTAGGCAGTTATGCTCAGACATGCAATGTCCCTCATACTGTCCCTCTTCAGTTGCACTTAAATCACCACCCATGTTTGAGTTATTTGTAAGAAATGCAGTAGCTGCCACAGCCATGTTAAGTCCCGTGATGCTGCCCTTGTTACTGGATTTGATCCTGCTTGTACATGCGCAGCTCCCAAGTGTGTGTAGTACCGGCATCACACCCTACTCGGTGCATTTCTTGAGTTAACTTCCTTCGCCTTTAGAATAGTGTGTTTACTCTGTGCTAGGAATCCATGAAGGAAGGCCCTCTACATGAATTAGCTCTTTTAATAGTGTGCGGATTCTCTCAACACATTTTGCAGTTGGAGAAACTGAAGCTTAGAGAGGCAGAGACCCCCACACAAGACATGGCATGTGTGTACACCTGCACTCCTGTATTCTCACATCCACATCCACACATTCAAAACTTCTTGTCCTGTCCTCTTAGCAGAGTATTAGACAGTGGTTGTCCATTTAGACCCCAGAGGCCGTCAGCTCTCTTACAGTCCATGTGCAGGTAACAGGTAATCTGCATGACCTGTGCTAGTCTCTCCACCCGCTCTTTGTTGCTTGTCAGAGGAAGAAGTACCATTAAAGTCCCCCCAGTGTTTCAGCCTTTTAAACGCCTGGACCAACACAGCAAGTACTACATTTGTTTCATACAGTGGGCCAAAAAGACTGTGGCTTCCCAGAGGTGACTGGCCCAAGGCTGCCAGCTCCCTTAGGACATTCACACGCCATGAAGGACTCACAGATCTAGGACAAATACCACCAATCCAGCAGAGGCTGGGAGGCCCCTGGACTAACCATTGAACCATGTGCTTCATTGGGATGACCCTACCAGAGTCTCAAAGTATTTGCAGACTGTATCAGTCAGCGTTTCAACCTCTATTTCATAGTGCTTTCTAGTTAAGATATGCATTTGTCCATCTTTAGGGGACCCCCCCCCAGCCTATAGACCCCTCATTCCTGTGGAGACTTACTGAAGGACTGGTGAGACTCATTCTTCCCTTCTGACAGCCTGCCTCTGCCCTCACCCTTCCTGTAAAGGGTTAACTGGGCCACTGGCGTTGGAGCTGGCAGCGTTCATATTTCAGCGCTTGCTTTACATTTGTGGCTGCATCTGTCAGTCTTTCTCCTCTCCTTTCCTTCCATCCTTTCCTGGCTTCCCTGCTTCTGAGTCCATCTTCCCCCACTCATCAGGATTTCTTCCCTTCCTCTCCTCTCACACAGAATTCTTTCTGGGTGATATCATTCACACCACACTTCAGCTGCCACCTCCTACGCTGATGGTTGCTAAAATCTGTATTCATGCTGGCTCTCATCTGCTGCCCACTGCATATCCTCTTTTGCCTTTGACTTGCTACATGCTAGCAATGCCAGACAGTGATCATGTGATCTTCCTCCCTTCCAGTGAGGGAACTGAGGCAGAGTTTAGCCTAGGATCAAAAGAACTAGTTTATATCAGAACTGGAATGAAAACCTAAGTCTCCTGATGCATGGAGCCCCACACTACGAACCCTGCCAAACACTGAAATGTGCTTCCTGTGGCATTGGCAAGCCTTTCCTGCCCTGAGACGGACCTTATCTCCGCTCTGGAATGTGCTGGCGCTGCGTGCGGTGCTCTCCTCCGGTGGTGTCTTCCCTCTCTCTGCACCTTGGTCTTCAGAGGTGTGAATTGGCAACGTTCTTCAGCTCTTTACAGAAGCTGCTCCTTTGTGTCTGTACTTCAGAGGACATGCTTGGTTTTGATCAGCTCATTTCATCTAGCCTGTGGATACAGCATGCCTGATGCATGCATTGCTTAGTGTGGCTGGGTTGGTTGGTACAGATCTTTAAAATCTGTCCCAATGGATGGAGAATAAAAGCAGAGCACTTGGCTACACTGCATGGATCACTGCTGGAAATGGTTTTCCAACTTTCTGAGAAGATTAAAGATGGCCATCTGAGGGATGAGGCAACCATAGAGAAAATGACCCTTTATCTTGACATCCATAGTCATGTGCATCGAGTCCTCTGTGCCATGCGTGATGGCCCCGTATACATTCCCATGTGCACATGCTGACAGATCTCCCTCACTTCCCCTCTTCTGTGAGAAGCCGGTTTTCCTCTCGTCGTCTGCCAGCATCTGAAGCTACTGATTTTGTTGACTTTCAGTGTAGCACCTCACAGACACCAGGCACCCTCTTTCCTCTTCTAATGTTGTCTTGTCTTTTCTCTTCTCTTCTCTTCTCTTCTCTTCTCTTCTCTTCTCTTCTCTTCTCTCTCTCTCTCTCTCTCTCTCTCTCTCTCTCTCTCTCTCTCTCTCTCTCTTTTTGGGTTTGGTTTGGTTTGGTTTGGTTTTTCAAGACAGGGTTTCTCTGTGAAACAGTCCTGACTATCCTGGAACTCACTCTGTAGCCCAGGCTGGCCTCGAACTCACAGAGATCCCCCTGCTTCTGCCTCCCGAGTGCTGGGATTAAAGGCGTGTGCCACCACTGCCCGGCCTAATATTGTTTTCAAACTTTTTACTACAGTCATTGGGGGGATGGGTGTGCCAACAGCAGCACGTGGAGGTCAAAGGTCACATTCCGAAGTCCGACCTCTCCTTCTACACTGGATCGCAGGGACGGAGCTCAGGTTGCAGGCTTGTGCATGAGGTCCAGTTACCTGCTTAGCCGTCTCGCCAGCCCCTCTTCTTTCAAAAAGATGGAGCCAGAGAACTGTGGAGTCACAGTGCTCAGCTGTAGAGCAGGTGCCTAGAAAGATCCAGTCAACCTAGAATGTTCTAAATGAACCTTTAAATATAAAGATGTATTAGGACTTCTGGGTGGGGTAGGGCTGGGGTGTGTCAACTAAAACTCATTGAGTGTATGCTAAGTGTCAGTGACTTTTGTATCATTCTCTTGAAGTCCCACCAGAAGCACCCGGGGAGGAGCTATTGGGTTTTACTCCCAGTGCAGCCTGCTTGCTTGCTCAGTGGCCTTAGTAGCAGGTGAATGGCAATAGTCTAAAGAGTCTAAGGGGTGTGGGGGGGGGGCTGCTTCTCCAAGGCCTGTGCTTTCTCCTCTGCCCGCCATTCCTCCTGCTCCTTTTCACAGTCGGCCATTTGTAGAGCACAGTTCTGTGCAGGCGGTTTGTCTAAGTGGACAAAGGAACATACCCTTTGCATCAGCAAGATGAATCTAGCCAGCTGCATAGTGATGTAGCCACACTTAGAGTTCAGCTTCTGGGTGTCCTAACTGTTTCACTTGGTTGCCTTTTATTTGTTTGAACTTGTATGATGCCTTTAGTAAAATACCATTTGTAAGAAGTCATATATTTGACCTAGAAAGCTGAGCTGTGGAGCCAAAACAGTCCTGTGATTGGCGTTTTAGGAGAGTGGAGTGGGGCTTACTTCTGGTTCTTACACAGAGATGTCCAGTCCCTCTTCTAACGAGGAGAGAGGACATCACTGAGAGTGGAAAGAAACATCATCATTTCTTTCAAAAATTGTTGTGTAAAGTTAACAAGGTTGATTTTAAAAAAAGACATTAGTTACCATAATAAGTTCCAAGGACAGCCATCAATGGTACACTAAGAAACCCTCTCTCAAAAAACCAACCAACCAACCAACCACCCAAACAAACAAACAGAAACCAAAAAAACAGTAACAACAAAAAACTAAACTGATTTGAAAAATATTAGGTAAGTGAAGGTTCTCATCTTCTAACTTTTGTTAGACAAGATCTCATGATAGCTCAAGCTGGCTTGGAATTCACTACAGATTATAATAGCTTAACAGAACTTCATTTCTTTCTTAACTATGAAAACTTTGCCTTTTCAACACAAATTTATTTCACCTACATGTAGAAAGAGACACAAAGAGTGTTAGAAGTAAATCAGTAATTTTAAGGTTTTAAAACAATTGTGTGTATTGTGGGCACAGTCACTTCTTTTTTTTTTGGTTTTTTCGAGACAGGGTTTCTCTGTGTAGCTTTGCGCCTTTCCTGGAGCTCACTTGGTAGCCCAGGCTGGCCTCGAACTCACAGAGATCCGCCTGGCTCTGCCTCCCGAGTGCTGGATTAAAGGCGTGCGCCACCAACGCCCGGCATGGGCACAGTCACTTCTGCCCTCCACCTTTATCTGGGTTCCTGGGCTCCAGCTCAGGCCTCCACAGCAATGCCTGGCCTGGTGAGCCACTGTGCTGCCCCGAACAGTGTTTAGTTCATTAGAATCCTCATAGACATTCACCGTTCATATGCACCAAGAAGCAGCAGGGAAAGGCCCTAGGTTTGAGGGGCAAAGCCAGAGTTGTTTTGTATTCTCGTGAGCCTGTCTCAGGGAAGAGGGTGTTTGAAGATGTGACTGCTGTACGCAATACACTGAGTATCTGTTTCGTTTTAGGGCTGTGAGATGGCTGGGTGGGTAACTGCCACAATACTTGATGACCTGAGTTTGATTCCCGGGACCCACAGGGTAAGAGGGAGAGCTGACCCCGTCTTTAGGTGCATGCCATGGTGCGCACACTCCCTTTTAAGCTCTCACATGTGCGTGTGCCGCACACAAGCACACACACACGCACTAAATACATGTGCAGTTAACTAAAGAATCTTCATTCGAAGGAAACATAAAACTTAATAAAAACAGTTTCTTAGGTATCATGTAGCTTTTCTGCCCTTCTCAGGTCAGCTTCCAGATGGGCCTCATTGGCATTCTCAGTGGCCTCTCTCTTCCTCTGTGTGGATCTGTGAACATTCTTTGTGTCTGAATTGTTACAACTTAGGTTGGACTCTGCAGCCATCCTAACGTCCTAAAGTCTACTACCTTCCCGACCTAAAATCTCTATGTAACGGGTTGAATAAGTGGGGGAAAGGTATCAGTTTGAAGGTAACTTTTTTTTAATAACTTTTCTTTTTTTAAGTTTGGCAGTAAGTGGGCATGAAACTCACACAGGCTGAGTTTTGCCCCAACTACTGAACTTGAAGTAGCTGCTGCCATCTTGCTACCACCTCTAGCAATTTTTCATTTTTATTTATTTTTAATGATTTTTTTTTTTAAATTTTGTGTGCATTGGTGTCTTGCCTGCATGTATGTCTGTGTGAGGGTGTCAACTCAACTTCACAGCTGCATCAGGGTGTCTTCTCCACCTCCCTAAGGCAGAATTTTGAAGGTGACTGGACTGTTAAGTTACATGGGTCTCAGCCTGCTCCTGGCTGGCTGGTTGTTTTTATGACCCTGGACTTCCTTCCGTAGCCAGCTGCTGCAGACCTTTGGACAGGTGTTCTCTGATAAGCATACATGTGGGTGGAAAATGCGTTATCTTAGTGGCAGGGAAAAGCCAATCTCTGTATTTGCTTAGTTCTCAAAAAACTCCACGCTGGAGAGACGGCTCAGTGACTAAAGGTGCTCATCGCCAAGCCTGATGGCCTGAGCTCGATCCCTGGAACCCAGCATGAGGGTGGGGAGAGCTAGTCCACAAAGCTGGTTTCTCTCCCTCCACCACACACGGGGGAGGGGCAGAGAGAGGATTAAAAAGAGAATAAATCGTTAAAAAACAAATGATCAAGGCTGGGATTGTAGGGCAGTGGTAGAGTGCTTGCCTAGCATGCGTGAAGCCCTTCACTGGTCTGCAGCACCTGCAGCGGCCTGAGGGACAACAGTGCAGCGGGCAGAGGAAGGCGGGTCAAGTCTGTCGGAAAGGCGCTGCCGTCGGAAAGACGCTGCTGTAGAGCGGTGGCGGAGAGTGAGGGGAGAGTTCTGAACCTGCTGGGCAGGACACAGACATGGAAGGACGGGCATGATGGAGTGGCGTGTGCGTCTGCATCTCCCTGGCTTCCTCCACAGTCGAGGCTCCATGGTGTGCTTCTGTCCCTTCCTCCCCAGGTTGTACAAGTGCTTTTCTGGTCACTTTTATTGTTGTTGTTTTGTTGTTTTAGACAAAGTCTCGCTCTGTAGACCAGGCTGACCTCGAACTCACAGAGGCCCGCCTGCCTCTGCCTCCTGTAGTGCTGGGATTACAGGCGTGGCCGCCATGCCCTGCCCTCTGTTCTGATCACCTTTAAGGTCTGCTGTCAGGTCGAGTAAACTTCTCTGGGTTCCTTCCTGAGGCCTTTCAGCTCCTGCTGAAGTAAAGACTTATTTCTCTTCCCTTGCAGCTCTCCACCCAACTGCACATGTCTCTGATTTATTGTCCCTCACTGCTTCTGTTTCACCAATTCCTCCAGTCTCTGGTTCAGCAAGTGCGCATCGTACCAGGCTGCGGGCTGGCGGGCGGGCGGGCGACTGAGTTGAGCAAGAAGTCCCTGCCCTCAAGTGCAGTCTAGTAGGGAGCCAGAGGTGTAAACAGATCATTAAACACCAGCACTGTGCTAAGTGCTCCCACACAAGTGTGCACGGGGTGCAGGAGATGAGCCCGAGGAGGAACAGGAACCGTGGTAGAAGACAAGCCTCGGAGAGCCGGTTGTAAAGAACTTTACAGTCAGAAAAGAGATTTTTAGGAGCCAACATCACAGTCTTCACATGCCTATGGCCACTCTGTTTCTTCCGGGTCTCCTTAATGTCTTTGCTCAATTCTAAATCTAACCGAGCTAATTGGCATGGCAGCATTAGACTCTCTTGATTGACCCTTTCAAAACCCGAGACACTCAGTGTTGATGGATGTCCCAGCTGCCGAATCCAAGTTTATCCAAGATTATTTACTGACCACGAGTGACGGAGACTGTGAGCATGGAAGAGAGCCATGGCTGCTGGCAGTGCCCCACCCCCACCCCAGAGAGTGGGAGACGCAGAGGAGGTTGTGAGTGGGAAGGAACTGAGTTTCTGTTTGCAGTGAAGGTTTCCTGTGTAGCAGGATCCTCTTCCTCTGTTCACTGTGCGAATTCTTTGAGCTTACCTGAATTCTTGAATTGGCCAATGGGAAGAGTCTTGGTTTTTGGTTTTGACTTTTACTATGTTATTAGAGAAGTGGATGAATCTTGTGATTTAGTTTGCACAGTTCAGTGTGTACTTCAAATGAAAATTTAAAATTTCTTGAAATAATGGGTTTGTTGTAGAAGATTAGGACATGAAACTGCTGTGTTAGTTTGAGGCAGAGCACTGGCAGCGTGCATGAGGCCCTGGGGTCCAGTCCCAGCTGTGCAGAGATGACCACAGAAGAGAGACAGTCAAAGTTTTAGTGCACACATGTCTGCTTAAAGACATTGTTGTTCCAACAGTTGACTACACCATACAAAGTGTCATACAGCTTGTTCTTTTCCCATTAGATAATTTGGCTATTTTATGCTAGCAATATACATATATGGTTGTTCCTTTTTATGTAATTTAAAAAATGGTGTGTGTGGGGGGGGGGCTCGCATGCGCAGGTCAGAGGGCAGCATGTGGGTGTTTGTCCTCCTCCTGTGAGCACCAGGGATTGAATTGGGGTCATCAGTTTGACAGCAGGTGCTTTATCCCCTGAGCTGTCTCACTAGTCCTCACTCTATCTTCAAAATATAAATAAATCAAGATTTTAAAAATTCTGTGTCTGTGTGGGTATGCGCACATGTGTGCACATACCCAAGGGGCATAGGATTCCCCTGGAGCTGGAGTTCCACGCATATGGATTTTGAGAACTCTACAGTTATCTACAAGAGTAGAAAACGTAACGATTGAGCTGTCTCTCCAGTCCGCCTCATTCTTTATTAGTGGAAAAAAGATCTGTTTGTTTTTGAGATGGGAACTTGATATATAGCCCTTGCCAGCTTAGAACTCAGCTAGTAGACCAGGCTGGCTTTGAACTTGCAGTAATCCTCTACCTCTGCCTCCCAGTGCTTAGATGATAGGTTTGCACTGCTGTATCTGGCTTATGGGGGAAATGAGATGGTATAAATCAAAATCAAGCCTGGTCCGCTCTGTAAGGGGACTCACTTGGTCCCTGGTCTTCTAGATTTACACGTCTCTGTGCAGACATACCAAGGGCTGTGGTTTATAAGACCAGGTCACGTGTTGCCGCTGATCTGCTGTTGCTGTTTGCATGGTACAAATTTTAGACATTGTTCTTTCCCACTGTATTTAGAATGCCTATGTCTTACTACCTGGATCAGGGCCTTTTAGCCTCAACATTGTTGCTCTTTGGGCTAGAGAGGTCTGTGTTGTGTGGCTGTCCTGATCATTGCAGAGTATACCAGTTGTTTGTTCCTAAGTGCTCACAGCTTCTCATTCTCCACCTGAGACAAAAACGCCCCACCTCCACCTCGGGGCCTCGCTGCTGCTGACTGAAAGTCACTGATAAGCAGCTGGCTTGTTTGCAGGTTTCTCACCACAAGAATGGGGCATTCTTTCACTGTTTTTTGTTTGTACACATATAAATACAATATTGGATACATTCATAGAAGTGAAGTTGTTAAATCAGAATTTTTATAGAAGTTGTCAGATAACTTAGAAAATGTAACTTATTTTTATCAGTATCCTGATGATTCCAAATCCATGGTTTTGAGTTCTAGGTCTGTACGCCCCCTGTTGATGGGGCGTCTCTGTGTGTCCCACAGACACGCACTAAGTTCAGCTCCTGTTCTTTGTCCCGTCAGGATGTAGCTACTGTCTCACTGTCAGCAGGTATTCATCTGGTTGCTAAGGAATCTAACCCAGTCTTCCTCCTCTCTCGTGGCTCGTCCTCATATTCTCTTTAATCCATTTGCTTCTTTTCAAACCTTGATCCCTGTAGTGGGTTGGGGCTGCTAGCCTTGCTGTCCGTCTTCAGTAAGCTTCCTTCCCCTCCCCATTTGTCCAGTCTAGTACACTGAAGCCAGCCAGCAACAGCAGACGTGTATCACCCTGGATTTCAGCTTTCTGTCATCAAACTCTCGCTTATCCGTAAATGTTAAAAAACATGAATGCTTAGAGCCACGTGTGGTGGTGCCCATCTAGAATGTGAGCACTCAGGAGGCTGAGGCAGGAAGATTGTGAATTTGAAGCTAGCCCATGTCATATAGCAAGTGTCTGTCTCAAAGTTGAAAGCAACACAGGGCTGGAGAGAATGCCTTGTGGTCAGGAGCTCTTGCTATGCAACATGGGAACTGGGGTCCCATCCTGATGCTCATTCCTGTAATGCCCAGAGCCTTTGGGATCCAACAGCTTCCTGGCTTCTGTGCGCGCGCGCGCGCACACACACACACACACACACACACACACACACACACACACGAATAAAATATAAGTCTTTAGAAAAATACTGGAAAGTTGTATGCTCAAATTATCTTTTATGCTACCTAAAAACTTTTTTCTGTTTTTATGCATTGAGTTATATGTAAAACTTCATTTTAAATAAATCTTTCTCTGATTAAAAAATTCATTTTTTTATTAGAAAACTCTCTTGTGCTGTGTGTTTTTCCACTACCTGTATTTCTTGCCACAGCTTTTAAGCTTTTATCCTCCCTGGAATGCCTTCTGGGCCCGTGCGGTTCCTCTCCCACTCAGCCTGCTCACTGCCCCCAGCTGTTCCTGGAGTGCAGGCAGTATTTGTGTTTATCAGCTCGTTCTGTTGTGTCTGTATGTGTGTGTACTTCATTTGTAGGTTATTTGTGTTTATCAGCTCGTTCTGTTGTGTTTGTATGTGTGTGTACTTCATTTGTAGGTTTTATTTAACCTTGTAGAAAAGAACAACCATGTATATAAATAACAAACTAGTGAACCAAGGAGAGGGTGTGTGGGAATTCCAGCCTCAGGTTCCGACCCAAGTGTTAGCAGAAGGGCCTTGTAAATCCCCTTTCGCATGACTGGTGCCTGTGTGCCATTCCATTTGGAGTGAGGGTGCTGAGGGATGCCAGCAGTCTCTGTCACTGTATGTAGCAAGGTGCTGTGCAAGGCTGACGAGGGACAAGCCTGTGTGAAGTCACACTTTACAAAGGCTTGTCACAGAACCAAAGGTTTTCAACTCCATTCTATATGTGGGCCTTCTGCAGCACTCTGTAATTAATTTTCTTTTTACAGTGAACAACCACAAAATAAGGAGAATGCATAACCTATTTCTGTTTCTTGCTATTTTAGGGGACATCACCCAGAAAGGATATGAAAAGAAGAGGGCCAAACTCCTGTCTCCGTACAGCCCACAGACCCAAGGTATGGGGTGAGAAGAGCTTTCAGTGTTCTTACGCCAAAGACATACTGTCTTAGTAGATGGCTGTCATCTGTTTGTCCTGCCCCCACCTTCTCATGAGGGAAGAGAAACAGGCAGGAGTAGAGGAAAGAGTCTCAGCTGGGCACTTGAAAGACACCTGAGGTCACTACATAATTTGCCTAGTGTAGTGCGAATTCTAATTGGTCTTAATAATGAAAACCCAGAGTCAGTTATCAGGGTGAAAGCTGAAAGATCAGAGAAGCAGAGCAGCAGCCACTAGAGACTTCTTACCTCTGGGAATCCTCAGACTGAAAGGGCCAAGCTCCTGTCTTTACCACGCCTTATCACTTCCTCTCTCCGCCCAGCCATATCACTTCCTGTTTCCTCCTCCCAAGTGCTGGGATTAAAGGTGTGTGCCCCTACTGCCTGGCCTCTAGTGGCTACTAGCTCCGAACTCTGATCTCCAGGCAAGCTTTATATTGTTAGAGCACAAACAAAATATCACCACAGCTTAGAGTTTGGATGGTGGTATGTGAGTGACTGAGACGATTCAATGACAGGAAATTCCAGGCTGTGGAAAACTGCATTTTATATATGCATACATGTATGTATGTATGTATGTATGTGTGTGTGTGTGTGTGTGTGTGTGTGTGTGTGTATATATATATAAAAGCAGTTTGAGCAGATGCAGATTTTGGTAGTGATAGAGAGGAACAAGGAAAGGAAGGCGGGGAGAGAAGACAGATGCCTATTACAGGGTGTGCCAATGCTGGGGGACAGAGATGTGGAGGCAGGACCCCAAACACCTGAGGTCATTCTTCCTAGTCTCTACTTCTGTAAGAAACTGCCAGATTCCTTAGCATCAGAAAGTTCAGAGCCCCTTTGAGCTTCACTCCGGCTGCTTGTCCTTGCCTCCGAGGTGTCAGATGTCTGTCTGTCTATAGTGGTCAGAGAGCAGCTGCTGGGAGCTGGTGCCCTCCTTCCTGAGGGTTGAACTCGGCTGTCAGTGTGGATGGCGAGCGCTTTCACTCGGCGGCTGTCATGCCGTCCCAGCATCAGGTTTATATTTGATTTTTCCGAAGCAGTTTACTTATTCAGTCATTCTATGTGCGTGAGTGTTTTGTGTGCGTGAGTGTATGTGCACCACCAAGTGTGCCTGGTGCCCAGGGAAGTCAGAAGAGAGCTGCAGATCCCCTGAGTTACAAACTCTTGGGAGCCACCATGTGGGTGCTGGAAATCACATCCAGGTCCTCTGTAAGAGTGCAAGATCCACATGCTCCCTTAACCTCAGATCCAGCCCTCCAGCCCCAAGAGGTGGTTGTTTTTTTTTAAGACAAGGACTCACTAAGTGGCCTTGGCTGGCCTGGGCTTGCTGTGTGGACCGAGCGCTGGGACTGAAGTGTGCACCACCACCACCACCACACCCAGCTGAAGCCACTCTCACTCCAGCACTGCTACTGCTACTACTACTACTCCTTCTTCTTCTTCTTCTTCTTCTTCTTCTTCTTCTTCTTCTTCTTCTTCTTCGTTGTCGTCTTCTTCTTCCTCTTCCTCTTCCTCTTCTTCCTCCTCCTCCTCTTCTTCCTCCTATTCTTCCTCCTCCTCTTCTTTTGTAAAGAAATTTTGTTTGTTTTACATACCAACCACCCATTCCCATCAGCATTTCTTTTGATAGCTTTAGTCATGTTACTAAAAACATTTTTTATTTTTAATTTCCCTTTATAATCAAAATCTGTTTCTGTAAGTCTATTCTTTATAAAGCCAATTGCTCAGTTATAAATACCATGAAGTTTTGTATCTCAATGCTGTCAGACTAAATGTGGCACAGGGTTATAGTTTGTGAATATTTGTTGAATGAATAATAGAATAAATAGACATTTTCTTGATTGTCCCACAGCATCTGCAGGGAGCTGGTTCTAGGATCCCTTGTAGTTCCCAACTCTGCATCTGCTCAGGGTTCTCCCAGATGCCGCATCCCTTCCTTCTGTGTCTGACTGTGATCTCTCCACAGCTCGCTGTATGTTTTCAGTCATCTCTTGCTTACTTCTGATGCCCACCATGATGTGCGTGCTGGCTAAATCGCCGCTGTACCGTGTTGCTTAGAGTCATGGCAGGAGGGAAGAGTCTGCACATATTTGTGTGGACAGCCTCTTCCCCAGATTATTTGCCGTCCAAGTCTAGATGAATCCATGGATGTGGAATGTACGGAAGCAGAAGCCCAATGATACCCTTCCTACAAAAGCTAGTTGATTTAAAAATAACTTATGAACAGATGGGTGTAGAAATAAATTGAGAGAGAAGAGGTAGGAATCGATCAATGGCAGCTAATGAAAAGCCAGCATTTGCCATGATGTATGATGGAGTAGGGAAGGTGGGAATGTTATTGTGATTTGTTATTTAGCTAAGAACCTGGCCTATAACCTGAAAGCCCAGAAACATAACAATAGAAAGAGAGGCTGGGGAGCGGCTCAGTGAACGGAGTGCTTGACATTCAAGCTTCAGGGCAGGAGTTTAGATTCCCTCCAGCGTCCACTGAGTCCAGGAACCGTGATGCAGAGATGAGGTCTCCCAAGTCATAGATTTTGAAATCCAGTCTGTGAGTTCACAGTGAGAACCCTGTATTGTCGGCACCCTCTTGCCCTGTGGGCAGACCTATATGGGGAACCAAATCCCAAGTAGATGACTACTTAGTGAGTGTTTATTTTCAGTAGACCAAGACAGTGTGCACACCTTCCAGGAGAATTGCCCGTGCGGATGACCCCATGAAGGAACTAGAAGCCATTCCATTACACCTCTGTTAGCTTCCTGCCTAAAGACTTCAGTTTCCTCTGTCTGTGCCCGCCCACTTTTAGTCCTTCATTTTGCTTAACAGAGTTATCTGTCCAGGTAGAAGCACTGTGCTCTGGATCCCAAATGCTCCTCCCCTTTCTGAAACAGGGGACGAGGCACTGTGAGTGGGTGCATGCTGCGTCCATACAGGGAGGGTGCAGTGTCTGTGGAAGTTTTAGAGTATGGGGGAGGTGGCTCAGCAGTTAAGTGGCCGCTCTTCCATAGGACCCAGGTTCAATTCCCAGCACCCACATGACCACTCACAGCACTCTGTAACTCCAGTGCCAGGGTATCCAACACCCTCTTCTGGCCTCTGGGCACTGAATGAACATGGTGCACAGACATACAAGCAGGTGAAACACCTCTACACACACAAAAATTAATTTTAAAGAGAAGAAGAATTGAAAAAGCAGTAATACTGAGGGAAGGTGGGCCTGCTTCTTCCTACCACCTTGTGGAGCCGTTCTGACTGACGGTGGCACAGTGCTGGTTCTTCCGGAGCCCTTCATCATGCACACTGCTGTCCTGTGAAAAAGCAGCCCTCCTGGCCGGGTGGTGGTGGCGCACGCCTTTAATCCCAGCACTCGGGAGGCAGAGGCAGGCGGATCTCTGTGAGTTCAAGGCCAGCCTGGGCTACCAAGTGAGTTCCAGGAAAGGCGCAAAGCTACACAGAGAAACCCTGTCTTGAAAAACCAAAAAATAAATAAATAAAATAAAGCAGCTTTTCCTTTGCGCTAGCCACGCCCACCTCCATCCTCCCTCTGCTCTCAGTGGCACTCCTCAGCCCACACCAGCCCCCTGAAGCTCGCACCACCAAACTGATTAGTGTGCACACTCGCTTCTCAGTCTCTCTCTCTCTCTCTCTCTCTCTCTCTCTCTCTGTAGCTCTAGCTCTGTAGACAGGCTAGCCTGGAACTCAGAGAGATCCACCTGTATCTGGAGCGCTGGGACTGAAGGTGTGCTCGCAGTCTTCTGAACTCTTCTTGTTGACAGTCTAGACTCACCTGGAAAGAAGGTCTCAAGGAGGGATTGTCTAGATCAGGCTGGCCTGTGGGCATGTCTATGGAGGATTGACTACTTAAAAATGTTAATTTCTTGTTGCTCCTCATTGTTATTCTTGCTAACTCAATCTTGCATTAATTATTGTTTTTTTCCCCCTCCGTTTTGAGACAAGGTCTCTCTGTGTAGCCCTGGCTGTCCTGGAACTTGATATGTAGACCAGGCTGGCCTAAACTCACAGGATGCCTCTGCTTCCCGAGTGCTGGGATTAAAGTTGTGTGCCATCACAGCTGGCAAACGTTGGAATGCTTACAACAAGGCCCCACGCCCTGACTTCTCCCAGTCAGTAGGTTGTAGGTACATAGACTGCAGGTCCAGTCTGGATTTCTGATTTAATAGGTTTAGGATGGAATCTGAAAGTTTGCATTCGATTTCCAGATAATGCTTAGGTTGCTGGTCCAGCAACCAGATTTTGAGAACAATGGACTCTTACTGGGCTTCATCATTGGAATACTGGCAACTCCCACATGCGGATCTACAACCCAGAGCCTTTCTGGAGCCCTGGTCATAGACCCAATTGTGTACTCTTCTGTTCCTCCTCCTCCTCTTTGAGACTGGAATTCACTATGTAAACCAGGCCAGCCTCGAACTCATAGAATCCCCTGCCTCTGTCTCTTTATATAATCCATTTCAAGTCACTTCTATTTCAACTTTTTCAAATTAATAAATTGATGACTTCCCCATTGCCCTTACAATACCACCAATTCAACCCCCACCCCCACCCCCCACCCCCACACACACACTGGTTTTGTTAATTTGACAAATTGTCTGCATCAGGTTGGCCCTGTGGGCAAGTCTGTGGGGATTATCTTGATTGTGTTCATTGATGAGGGAGGGAGGAGCCAGCCCCTGTGGACGACACCATTCCTTGTGTTTGGTCCTGGCTATACAAGGGTAGGTAGGAAACTTGAGCTAAATGTTAGACACTTTCATGCGTTCATTCTCTCTCTGCTGTTGACTGTGGACAGATTAGCTATCTCACATTCCTTCCTTCATTTCCTTCCCCACAATGATGGAGTGTACCCTGGAGCTGTAAGCTTCAATAACCTGTTCTCCTCTGAGCTTGTCAGGGTGTTGTATCACAGGACAGACAGACAACAAATCTAGGTCCCCCTTCCCTCAAGTCCCAACTACAACAGCGTCCAACAGCTCATCCTTAGAAGCTTTACCTAGGGTTGTCAGGATGGCCCAGGGAGCAGAGGTGCTTACCCTCATGGCTGGCAGCCTGAGTTTGAGTCCCAGCACCCGAATCCTGGAAGAAGGAAACTGGTTCTTGCATGTTGTCCTCCGGCCTCCATCTCCACCTTCAGTTACCACGTCATCAGTTTTCGGTTTCTTTGTGAGCCAATTTTGGCATGCTAATTTTTCTAGGAAACTACTTGTATTGAAGTTTTCGGATTTATTGCGCTGTCGCAGCATTCTCTGAAGTCTCTGCTTGTCTGTCTGTCTGTCTGTCTGTACTGTTGCCATCGTCACCCCCACCCGTCTTCCCCTGTGTTTGTCTCTTCAAAGAACTCGCTTATTTTCTGGTTTATTGTTTGCAGGTTCCTTTTGTAATTTTTTTGTTTATGTTAAGTTGGTTCATGAACTTTGACAGAATTTCCTGGGTTGTACACCCGGATTGTCTGCCTTATTTCCTAAGGTAAGTGGTTCTTAACTTCACTGTGCTCAGAGAACATGCCTGTACAAAGGGGAGCTGCTAAGACGTGCCTAGAACTCGTTCGGTCTCTACCTCATGTTGGTGTTCAGTGCTGTGGTGGCCCCTTGGCTCACACGCTGTAGTGTGCAGGTCTTCTTGTTTTCACTCTCCTCTGTCCACTGGACCGTCAGTGTTGGCAGGAAGTGTGTTCAGGACCTGCATCTCGTGGCCCATGTGAGGAAGCACCAGCCACTATGGCAGCGTCACTTCGCTGTCATTCCGTCAAGCTTTGATTTTCTATCTTTAAAAGCTGTTACTGTCTTCTAGGGCTCGGAGGGAGCTCCTGTTAGAGCACTTACCTGCCTCAGCAAGACCTAACGAAGGGAGTTTGAAAATACATACAAACTTAATTTTTAAGTATCTTAATTTTAGTCATCTAAGAACTTTAGAATACTTTGGTGTTGGTTACCACCAGTTCCCATCTTACATTTTAGTATCTGCCTGCCTCTCAGTTATCTGCTGTTACTGTTTCATGAACTTACTGATCTTTATTCACTGTTCCTCTCAATACTTGCCTCTCAGATCAGCTTTCTTCTTAGGTACATTGTTAGTATCGGTGCTTGGTGAGGAAAGCACTGGCACGTCCTCAGTCTCTGGAGCACTGGCACGTCCTCAGTCTCTGGAGCACTGGCACGTTCTCAGTCTCTGGAGCACTGGCACGTTCTCAGTCTCTGGAGCACTGGCACGTCCTCAGTCTCTGGAGCACTGGCACGTCCTCAGTCTCTGGAGCACTGGTACGTCCTCTCAGTTTCTGTTCATCCTCCTTTTGTTCCCGAATCTTTCTTTCTCAGAAGGACTAGGTTGAGAGTTGGACGGACTATGTAATATAAATTCTGTATCAAAAGAAGACATTACCTCTTTGTGTATTTTACCCCATAGAGCTGTAGATTTTGAAAATGACATTTAGCGCTATTTTTTTAAAGTGGCGTTGTAAGGATCTTGGTAGGCGCCTCCTCCTCCTTCCAAATGTGCCCACTTCTCCCAGACTCTTTTTATTGCCTCCCCTTCACTCCTAGAAGATGCTGCTGCTGCTGCTTTTGTTGATGCTGTTAAATTTATTTTGTCCTATGTTTATGTGAGTTTTGCCTGTGTTTATATGTCTGTGCACAATATGTGTGCACTGCTCATAGAGGCCAGAAGAGGGCATCAGAACCGCTGGAAGTTGAGTTACAGATGGTTGGGTGCTGGGAATCAAACCCAGCACAGTCAAACCAAATCTGAGAGAGTAGCCAGTGCTCTTAACCACTGAGCCATCTCTCCATGCCAAGAGGCTTCTTAGGAAGGTGACTGCTTCAGTACAAGTAGAAAGTAACATCGACCACTAGTACCTTTTAGAATAAGAAGTTAATACTGCAACATCCTATTGTTAGAACTTACATGCATGTACTCATTATCTGAGTTCAGTCCCCAGGCTCTCATCCATCCTTTCTACACACTTTACCAGCAAGTTACACCCCTAGTCATGTGTGTGTGTGTGTGTGTGTGTGTGTGTGTGTCTTTTCTCAAATGCTACATGATCTTTAAAATTGGAAAATTCAGCAGTCTAAATATAGCAGATAACAGAAGACTAAAGAACATGTTTAGAAGATAAGTCATGGAAATCAAGTGCTGACATTTTGGGTTAATTTGATTTAATTCAGTAGCATCTTGGGGATAAGTTTATATAGTCACTATATGGCAGGAAGGTGACCTGTCCAAATTATCCTGGAAAAATCACTTTTAAATCCCAACATTCAAGCTAACTGCTGCTCCTTTAAATAAAACCCAAACTCTCCCTGATATTAAGTGTCATGCTTTCTTTAAAGAGGCGGCTACATCTTGATGAAGATTACAGTCTCATTTCAGGAATAAAATCCGAACTATCTTATATTAAATGTCAGGGTGTCTGTGAAAGAGGCAGACACATCTTGATGAAGAGTCCTGAACACTTTCACTTTCAACAGCATAAGAAATGAGGACATGGTCCCTGGTAGCTCTCAGCTCCTACCCGGAGAGAGCCGCATGCTCTGGCCACCAGTAGCTTACTGAGCTGTGCTGAAAAGTATCTGAAGTCCAGAACAAAGCTTCCCTCGTGCCTCAGTTAGCACACTTCCAGGAGGGGCCAGCAGCTTAACTCTCCTTCTGGCATGGCCCAAAAGAACTGATTTTTCAAACCGCGTGTGTTCTGACTCCTCTCTAAATCATTCTCTCTTGGCCAAATGTGACTGTCTTTGGAGCGACAAGAACATGGGAGGTTTGTGTAGGACACTTCACTCTGCTCATCCTGTCTCTCATCTTTGAGCTCTACACAGATATCTGATAGTTCCAGATAGCTTTAAGAGAAAAGAGTTGATTTTAAATATGCAGATATTACTGACAGACCAACAATGCATATTTATTGAGGAATGACAGTGTTCTAGGAGCTGTTGGGACACCAAGGTGGCAGCGCTGGACAAGGCCAACAGTGGCCTGCCTTTGGGAGTCTCTGTTACTTCTGCCTAGAGCCCACTGACTTGCTGTGACATGTACTCTCACTCTCCACAGGAGTTTGCTGAATGACAGAAGTTCTAGACAGTCCATTTCCCTTGTCTGGATTGCATTCTTCTAGACATAATTTATTGTTACTATTTGTATATGAGTGGATGCATATACCTCAGCACACATGTGGAGGTCAGAGGTCAGCTTCATGGAGTTGGTTCTCTCTTTCTGCCTTTATGTGGGTTTCAAAGCCCAAACCCAGGTTACCAGGTCTATACAGCAGATAGATAGACACCTTTACCGTCTCTCCAGGTCTATACAGCAGATAGACAGACACCTTTACCACGGAGCCATCTCTCCAGGTCTATACAGCAGATAGACACCTTTACCGTCTCTCCAGCTCCCGAGTTGCATTTTAAGAAAGTTCCCTGTGCTGCTGTCCTTAGCTTGTTGGCCTCTTTGTGTCTGACTGAACTGCTGGCTCTGAAGGTCTCTCAGGAACACTCTTACTCACTGCTCGTCTCTTTTGTACCTCACAGTGAGTACATGTACAGATATCGGCAGGGCTGAACAGAAAGCGTTTCCTCAGCAAACATCGCTAAGGTGAAATTGTTGGATCAGAATCAGTGGTTGTTCTATACACTGGAGGGATCTTTTCTAGATCTCCTGGCAGCTTGTCTCCACGCTTAGTGACCTTGTCATTCAGATCTGCTGACCCTGTCCAGAGTGTGCTCATTCTCACCTGAGTCTGGAGCCCTTCCGTTTTCAGTTAATTTTTCTGTTCATTTGTTGGTTGTCACAGGATCTTGCTGTGTCCCAGGCTTGTCTCACACTCACCGTCCTCCTTCAGTCCTGAGTGCTTAATGTCCCTCCTTCCTTCTTCTTTTCTTTATGATAATGCTAAGGGTGAAACTGAAGTCATGGGAAGTGCCACACAAGTGCCCTATACTGAGATACATGCCCATCAAGTTTTATTTTTAAATGAAATTAATTCATCTCTTTTAAACAGTTGGATATTACAGGCTTCCAGCAAGATGCACAGTGCCCTGCCTCTTCTTCTGTAGGGACAAATGTCTTCCAGTCTTTTTTATTGTTTTTGATAATTACTCTGTATTCTAAATAGTTGTTGTTGTTGTTTTACTTTTCCTCAGCTTTAAACAACTTGAAGTATTATTTATTCATTTCCTTCTGTAAAAGATTAGTTTCAGTCTGGTGATACAAACCTGGAATTCCAGATACCCAGGAGGCTGAGGCAGGAGGATTACAAGTTCAAGGCCTGTGTGGGCAGTTTACCAAGATCCTGTTTCAAAAATAAACTGTTTAAAAAAAAAAAAAA
>CABHPP010114055.1:0-44710 GCA_902168425.1 Peromyscus attwateri
ACCTTCCTTTTCTCCCTCCATTCCCAGTACTTTCAGGGTGGGATGTGAGAGGAAGTGCAGTCTAAACTGTAAATTCCAAGTGGCAACCACCTCACTCTGCTGGCAGACTTCACTCCCGCCAGCATACCTGTACTTATCCAGCATGGTGAGGCATCACCGGACTTCTTTGCCTTGATATTGGGGAATGCATTAAGAAGAATATGAACTCTTCCCTGCTGCAATTTACCATATAGGACCACATATTTGCAAAAGCACTTTTACCAGCTTCCAGACTCCCTGGTGCGTCTCTCCTGCAGGTTGCAGGGGTAGAACCTTATGAGTTGCTGGGGTCCACAAAATATTCTGTGTCTTCTGTCCCCAGCACCACACTCTCTTCCAGGGAAAGACCCTCCCTCACCACAGGACACTACATGCAGCAGACAGAGCTCACAGGACTTTGGAAAGAGCCTGGCATTTTGGATTCTGTCCTGATGCGCACTGGAGCTAGGATGGAGTTAGAGCCTCTGTGTTCAGCAAGGCTGCCATCCTCTTAGTCTCTGTGGCTGCTTCCTGCTGAGGTCTAGGAGGTGGGCAGCCAAGAGCCTTCCCTGAGCACTCTGTCCTCATTGTCTCTGGACACAATTGTCCTTTCACAGTGAATAGCAGCCACTATTCACCACACTTTTTGCTAAGTGCCTCACACTTGTTCCCTGTGTAACTCACAATAAGTCCAAGATGGCCAGATTATTATGATTGATCGTTTACATGTGTGAAAGCCTGGGCTCAGAGCATCTTAAGGACTCTCAGGCTATATGGGAGTTTCTTTCCCTACCACTTTCTTTTCTCTGTCTTCCTCATAGATGGCTGTCTCTGAGTTGGCTCAAAGTCACCCTCACCCCTTTTTCTTGATGCATCTCCCTTTTCCTGAAGGGCACTGACATGCTGGCCTGAGGTCCCTGGAATGCAAGATGGGGCTTCACTCCGAATCAGCAAGAGTTATGGGGCCAACCAACCTGGAGACTGCTGTTGGTTTCAGTGTGTAATTGCCAAACCCAAAGAGAAGGACAATAGCCAGGGCCTCCATCCCAGGCAGAAAGACAGCCCAGAAAGATATCCCTGTCCTATTCATTCCCACTAGACCACCAGCTTCTCTTTGGTTCCTGAGCACAAAGAAACAGACCAGAGAACACGTGCTGTCTTCTCCAAATACACTTTTTGGTCCATGACATTGGAAACTCATGAGTTTGAAAATCATGTTCAAAGGCCTTTAAAGATACATCCAGGATTATGTTCTGTTCTTTACTTGGTAAGACTCTGACAAGATGCATGAATAGATAGATTAACAGGTGGGTAGGTAGGTGGATGGATGGATGGATGGATGGATGGATGGATGGATGGATGGATAGACAGATGGATGACATATAGTTAGAGAGATAGGTGGATGGAAAGATGGGTAGGAGAGTAGATGGATGGATTGACGGATGGGTGTATGGACAGGTGGCTTAAGTGAACTGATAGATGCATGAATGGATAGATGGGTGGATGGGCAGGTGGTTGGATAGATGAATGACACATAGTTGGATAGGTTAAAAGGTAGGTAAAAAGACAGATTGATAAATAGACAGGAGGTTGGATAGACTAATACATGGATAAATGGATAGATAGATGGATAGACAGAGGTTGGATAGATGGATGACACATAGTTGGATAGATAGGTAAAGAGATGGATGGAGGGAGGGATGGATGGATGGATGGATATATGGATGGATGGACTGATACATGCATGAATGGATAGATGGATTGATGAACTTTACTCATTACACAAACACTAACACAGGCAGAAGTAGAACAAAGAGGTAGTAACAGCATGTTTTGCTTACATGTGGTCAGAAAGTCTAGCAAGGGTAATCCAGGCCCTGAAAATCTTGAGGATCCATCATCACCATTCTGCCGGGAACACCACATCCTTCAACTTTCTTATATTCCCTTCTCTAATGATTGTAAGGATATGACAGTGATAATTGCAGTGTTATTCAGAACAGCATTCTGGGACTGGGCTCCATGGCAGAACATGTTCTTAGCATGGGACAGCCTATAGGTTTGACACACAGGATCAGAAAAAGAAAAAGGAAGCCCTTCTAAAACAGCCACTCGGTAATGCTTTATGGCCACTCAGAAACAAGAGGGGACATTTCTTTGGTCTCTATTCATGCAATGCTTTAACTTTTCAGTAAGCATTCATGGAACACAGACAAAATGGCTGCAGAATGAGACATATTCATCTCCTGTGGATTTCAGGGCTGGGAGGCAGATGGGTCACTTAGATGACATCTGTTCTGCTACAGTGTTTTGGTGTTACAGGAAAACGCAGATTGGAAAATGCCCAGATTTTCCTGTGTTACTTTCTTTACCTGACAGAAGTAACTTAGGTGAGAAGGATTTATTTGGCTCATGATGTCAGAGGGCTCAGTCTGTTTGCTTGGCCAGACACTCATGGCAGAGGTCACCCACAGTGTAGGCTGCTCCTCATTTTCCAGTGGGCAGGACACAGAGAGAGTGCTGTTACTCAGCTGGCTTTCTCCTTTGCCCGCTTTTTGTCCACCTGGGCCCTCAATCTGTGGGATCACACCACCCATATGGCCACCATTTAGAGAAGGTCCCCCACTCAATTAGTCCTTTCTGAAACCACCATCATGAACATACTCAGTATGTGACACCAAACTCCTACATGTTTCCAAATCCAAACAAGTTGACAGTGAAGATGAACCATCTGTCCATCAGTCCATCCACCCACCCACTGATCTGTCATCTAACTTGTTTATTCCCCTACCAACCCACTTCCCTATCTTTACATTCACTCACCTACCCACCCACTCATCCATCCATCCAACCAACCAACCATTCATCCATCCACCTGCTTATATCCATCTAACCACCTGTCCATCCATCTGTCCACCTTTCCATACATCTGTCCACTTCCCCATCTATCATCCACTCACTCACCTGCCTATCATCCACCCATCCACTCATCCATATATCCATCCATCCACCCATATATCCACCTGTCCATCAATCTATCCATCCAGTGAAGGTGAATTATCATAATTTCCTTTTTAAAGTTTTTCAAGTCTTTGAAACACTTACCAACACTATTTTTTCAAAATTATAGGAATTTCCCTTTAAGACTAGTAAGGAAGAATAGGGAAAAAAAGTCAAACCGAAAAGTTCTCAACAGAAGCCCAGAGTAGGCAAGAGACCATTATTGCTGGTGCTTGTCATCAGCTGTGGAATCATTAACATGAAATACCTTTTGATGAATGCATTGAAGAAAGTGATTATATATTAAAGTATAAAAGTCTCTTCCCGCATCATTTAAATTACTTTACAATGCTGATTAAAATAACAGAACATTATAGCTTGCTTAGCTAAACATTATATTTCCAAATCCATTTTCAATTGTTTCCCTTCAATTTGAACAATTTTTGAGCAATTTTATTGCTATTCATACCTGCTTGATTTTTTTATTAGAAATTAAAGTACACATTTTTTTATCGATGTTGCAAAGAACAGCAAAGCTTAACCCTTTTATGCCATTCAGAGTCCAAATCTCAAAAGAAAAGATACTTTTTCCCCCTCGCTTCTCTGTGGCTTTGCGAATGTTCTGTAAAAATTCTTATTATATCGGGGATTACACTTTAATAGTAGAGTGCTTGTCTAGACTTCACAAAACCATAGGCTCCATGCCCAGCAAAACACACATGCACACACATGTGCATACATGTGCACACACACAAACACACACACACACACACACACACACACACGCAGAGAGAGACAGAGACAGAGAGAAGTGGTTCAGTCATGAAGGTGGGGACTTGAGCCCGATACCTAGCTGATATCTAGCACATGTTTTTAACCTCAGCCCCGGGAAGAAAGAGAGAAGTGGGTCCCTGGGCCTCCCTAGGTGAGTAGGTGAGTTCTGGGCCACTGAGAGAATAGAATAGACATGAAGAATAGACAACCCAAGGTTGTCTTCTGGCCTCCACACACATGTGAACACGTATGCACTCCTCCATATACACAAAAGTATAATAGAATAAAGTAAAGAAGAAGGGAATCAGGAAAGCCCTAGATATATCCTCTGAACAGTTTTTAAGCTGATATCAGGGGAGGCTCAGGCTCACAGAGGATGCTTGACATGATTAATATCACATTGAAGTTTTGTGATAAAACCACACATTAAGTCACCTGATTCACTATTGAGACTCCAAGAAACTTCCTTTCTGCAAGTCCCCATATAAGAGCAGGCTGAGCAGCTGTGAAGAGGGATGTGTGCATTGTCCTCATGTTTTAGATGCCTGGCCCTGGCTTGTGCTCACAAGACAGTAAAGGAGAGAATCAGTTTGAGCCCCAAACAACATTTGAGCAGAACAAACAGGCCAACTAAATAGTGCAGGAAAAGCCATCAATGCACCGAGCCAAGCCATGGAACCTTCTTGGTGTACCCCTCAGCTTCACTTTCAGAGGCAAAGTCTCTCAGGGAGAGTGCCACATCCTGTCCATGCACAATAGACAGCTGAGTGCATGGAGACTCTCCCCATCATGGCGGGTGGGGGGGATACTTGGGTTCCAAGCAGTAGAATTCAATGCTGGGCAACATGAGAAGGACATGGACGAGCTGAGGGTAATAGGAAGGTTCAACAAGGGGTCTCAGAGAAAGAGAGTTAGGAAGCCTCGGGGCTTTGAGCAACCTTGGGTATCTATTCTAGTATCCTACTGGGTTGAGCCATCTCCAGGCTTTACCAGCCACTCTTATCATTCACATTCCTAGGAAAGAGTCCAGCTGGATTGGCTTGTATAGCATGCCTGCCGTTTGACAAGTGTGGTGGTTTAAATGAGAAATGCCCCCCATAAGCTCAGGCATTTGAACACTTGGTCCCCAGTGGGTGCTGTTTGAGGAGGTTTAGGAGTTGCAGCATCACTGGAGGAAGTACATCACTGAGGGTGGGCTTGGAGAATGCATAGCCTCTCCGTACTCTCAGGTCACTCGCTGCTCGCTGCCATATCTTCCCACAATGATGGGCTCTTATCCCTCTGTAATCATAAACCCAAATAAACGTTTTCCTCTATAAGTTGCCTTGGTCATGGCATCTGTCACAACGACAGAAAAGTAACTGCTATGATATGGAAGAGCTTGGAGCCTTGCAACACAATTTGTTAACAAATTGTTAACGTATATAAAAGGTGTACTGTGTGGAGATGCTAATACCTGTCAGGGGAGATGGTTTGTAAGTAGACAAAACCAACTCATGCCCAGCTTACACCCGAGGCTCTCCTGAAGCTGGGGTTGGCATAGGAGTCAGAACATAGGATCAGAATAGTCAGCACTGTGCCAGGCCTGGAGGACTCTCTCCTCCATAGTCTGCTGCAGCTGGTTTTACAGAGACCCAGTGAGAGTGCAGACTACAAGCCCTGGCTGTGTATGCTGGATCCTGACCCAGTGCCAGGCAGTCTCTCTTTATCTGACAACAATCATCACTAAATGCAGTTCTAGCCATTGCCGCTGCCTCCACCAAGCTATGGATTCAGTACCAGCCGAGACTTGGTGATGGCAGGGTGTAGACTCATGAACAGCTTAAGGCTTGGGAGACTAAAATGAGAATGGGGGACTTCCCTGAAGATAGGAGGCAGTTGGGAACCTTACAGAGTATACCGAGCAGAGGACATGACTAGGGACTTTAAGACCCTCGGATTGCTGGAATGCAGGTCCACAGCCTTCCAGCTTTATCAATATAAAGCTCCTGGCAATGTTCCAATGGACCCAATAGTCCAGAGGTATGGACCTGTGTGATGGATGCCATGTGAAAGCTGACACAAAACAATAGCAGGAAGTTACTAGATAGCCTAAAGTGAGCAGTGACCTGGAAGACCAGTGACAGAAACAAGAGGAAAAAAATGAGCCCATCTCAGGACTCAAGGAAGTAACTGAGAGTGACTGGCCCCTCGCTATGGCTGGGCACTCTGCTGGAGAGGTGGGGCAGAGTAGGAGCCAGAGGATGTGAACACTGGTCTCCCAATTCTATGTGACTTCAGACAGTGTCATAACCCACCCTAAGAGGGGATGCCAGAAGTATCGTGTGTGTATTGGTGTACCAAGTGCCCAAGGACTGCACTAAGGACTGGGCACTGCTGTGGAACAATAGTTTTCTACACTATGAATATGTATTACTCTCATTGGTTAATAAAAAGCAGACAGGCTGATAGCTGGGCAGGAAGTTAGGTGGGAAAGCCAAACTAAGAATGATGAGAAGGAGGGAGGAGTCAAGGGAGATGCCAGCCAGCTGCCAGGCAAGTAGGATATGGAGAAAATGAGGTAACAAGCCATGAGCCATGTGACAAAGCATAAATAGAAATATGGGTTAATTTAAGTGTAAAAGTTAGCTAGTAACAAGCCTGAGCTATTGACCAAACATTTATAAATAATATTCAGCCTCTGAGTCAGTTATTTGGGACCAGGCAGTCAGGACAGGACAGAGCATGTTCTGATGAACATTGTAGTCAAGTGTTGTGTATCATTACTATGGCCATACTGGTTGTCAAGCTCTTCCTTATGCCTAACCTCATTCACTCCCAAGAGTCTGAGGCAGCATGAGGAAAGTATCATGGGAGAGATGGCAGAATGGGAGCTGAGCCTGAGAATGTATAAAGCTAATTCAAGGACAAGAGGGAGAAATGGTGGTGGTCAACCAGTTGGGATTTATGAGTTACAATAAATTATTCCTGGACTCTATTAAGGCAAAGAGTTAGGGTTTCTATGGTGGAATTCACAGAGGCTATAATGAAATAGTTGTAGCCATGTCTCTTAGGTACACAGAGTCAACCTAACACTATAATGGCAGGTAGATTCTTCAGAGCAAGAGCTACCCTTCCCAGCTCTCTCCTCCCCATTTAGCAGTAGGACCACATAAAGATGGGTGCTATGTAGCCTGTTCAGCAGAGGGTTCATGTTTGGAAGCAGAAAAGTGGGAGGTAAGGCTGTGTATTGATCCATTTCTCACTGTAAAACCTAAGCCCAGGTAACATAAAGAAAAGTTGTTTGATAACATGGTGACATCTTTGGCAAGAGTCTCTTGGCTACCTGACTTGAAGGTAAATGACATCATGGTGGGAGCATGAGCTAAAGGGGGAGCTCTCATGAAGGGACAAGAGGCCAGGAGGCTAACTCAGTCATATATAGCAACATGTTTTCTTCAGAACTAGCCATGGTCTCAACACTCCCTAATCCCTTCCAAAGTCAGCATCCCCAAAGACTGAACCAAGTTCTGCTAAATCCCACTTCTTTGTGAGTGTGAGTGTGTGTGTGTGTGTGTGTGTGTGTGTGTGTGTGTGTATGTGTGTGTGCACATGTGTACGTATGTATGTGTGCTGAGGCTGGAGGACACACTTGGGTGTCATTTCCCAGTTTCTGTACACTTTTATTTTGCTATAAGTCTCTCACTAGTCCGGAGCTTGCTGGTTAAAGTCAGCTGGCCAGTGAGCCCCAGGATTCTACCTGTACTTTAAGCAGTTTTGAGTTTCTGCATTAACCACTGTCCACAACACTAAGAAATTTCTCTAATAAGATATGATGACTGAACTAATAGATAGATAGATAGATAGACACATGGATGATACATGGATGGATGGATGGATGGGTGGATGGATGGATGGATGGATTGATAGATGATAGATTAATAGATAGATAAATGATAGATAGATGGATAGATAGATAGATAGATAGATAGATAGATAGATAGATAGATAGATAGATAGTTCTGGGATTTAAACTCAGATTCAGGTTCCTGTGTCTATAAGGCAAATGGGGTCTCCTATCCCTTGTAGACCACATCCCTTAAAGACCAAGCTGATAACATGTGAACTTTTGGGCAATCTTCCCAAATCAAAGGAGGATGATAATGTGAGCCACATGCAAGCAACCTGCACGGCTGAAGTGCAAGAGACAAAGTAGTAGGACATAAATCGTCTTGAGGATGATTCGTCTCAGAGTCTATACTCAGTAGATGGTATAACTGTATTTAATGAGGCAATTCCATGTAATTTAACTGGTAATCAAGAGAGGTTTATTTCTGAGATAACTTATAGCCCATAGGGGTTGGTTACAGGATCCAGGAGAGATAAGGTACCATCCAGCAGAGAACTCTAGCTTGGTGTCCCATCCAGATTCCAGGACTACAAGGTATCCAGAAGCACCAGACAAGTATGCACCTCGAGTCTTAAGGGTCTCCCTCTCAGCCATGCCCCAGGGCAGGTCATAGGCAGGTGCGGCAGTTACCTGCTGTCATTCTAGGGGCAGTGTTTCAAGGTCAAAGCTGGAACAGCTGCCCATGACAAGATGGAGAAACGGAAGTAAAGGAGCGCATAGCAGAAGAGTGGGAAACTCCTGCAAGAGTGTACCTGCCCGACGCTCTAAGCTGGGAAGTAAATGCAAGAGAGATTGAGACAGCTCAGTGGGTTAAGGGTGAAGGTTAGCATAAATATGCAATGGTTCAGGAAGGAGCTACAAGGAGCATCCTCTTGTACAATTGCCAATGACCTATGTTCACAGAAAGGCTTTGGCCCACCTGTTCCCTTCTTGAAATAAGGGAGCAGCCCCTTTGGTTTGGTTATTCCTTTCTCAGCCCTGGGACGTCAGCTTAAGTGTTTTAAGGAGTCCTTTCCTGACACAAGACAAATGGGCTCTAAGCTAGTTCAGCACCGGCCTGGGTAGGTGGGTAGTTGGTAGGCAGGTCAGAAGCCCAGGAGAACTACTGCTTGTGAGCTTTGACAGGCAAAGATTCAGCCCTGTAATAGGCAGAGAGAGGCGGGGGTCTCACAGTGGGCCAGTAGCCAAGGATACATTCAAGGTGCCTCTCTTCAAAGCAGCAGGTGTTGGCAGGAAAATGGGGTCTCTGGCTCTCTCCTTTTGTCCATGCTTCAGCCCTCAAGGAGCTGCAGCAGCTACAGCAGCAAAGGCTGGAATAAATTCCATGATCTTCTACGGGTTGATTCTTCAAGTGGAATCATCGAGAGGTTTTGATGGTCCACAGACTGGGTCTAAGCTGTGAAGGAAGCAGCTCAGTGAAGGGCCGATTTCCCTGGTCCTGGAAGCCCACAACTGCTTTCCTCCCTGACGAGTACCAACAAGTTCCAGACACATAATTTGAAAGCAAACAGCCTTAAGTACTGCGGCATTCTACTTAGGCCTAAATTTACATTTAAAAATATTATTCTACTAATTAAAATGGAATTAAGTGAATACAATGCTGACTATGTACGACTTAGCATAAAAAGTTGTTAAATATATCATGCTCCGCTTTGTGAACTGGCAGCAGATTTTAGCAATGTTTAATTGTAAGGAATCGTCATGTACTACTTAATTGCATAACTAGGTGGAACATAAAAATCACAATTACATGAATTATATTAAGTAAAATATGTTAAAATAGTTTGTTTTTCGATGGTGGAATTTTATGGACACTATAATGAAACAGAAGCACATCTTTAATTACCTAATTATTGCTATTTTCAAAGTCCATTTACACCATAATTGTTCCTGTTTTCATAGTCCAAAGAGTCCTTGACAAAGAGACTCCCGTAGGATCGAAAATAAGGATTCATTCTTCGGGCACCTCCCACTTGTGGGTCCCTTCCTCTCTCTGAAGTCCCAGCAGCATTCATCATGCATCCAACAGGCAGCTTGGGATGGAGCTAAGGATCATAGAAGGGTTCAGAAACAAGGGAGGGGTGCTTGTAGCCTTCAAACAACTCATAGTCTGATGATGGGGGTGACCTAGAACCATGAGAGAAGAATGGAAACATGGCTAGTCGCTAGAGTGTCCCACCAACCCCCCCTTAAGATCAGCAACTGGAAGGGTCGCAGGAGGCCATCTTGGTGTTAGGCTTAGAGAGCAGGGAGGGTGGGTCTCAGATGGAGGCAGAGCTAGCATTCCCCCACTAGAGCAAACAGGGACAGGCACACAGAGGAAGGGAAGGCAGGAGGCACCAAGTGTAGAGGGCATGTGATGAAACAGGACAATTGTAGTCAGAGTTACCCAGACACTGGTTACCCAAAGCGGGCTGGAAGGCTGCAGCGTGGCTGGACATGCACTGGCAGAGAGAGAGCCGTGGCTGAGAAACCCACTGCTCATAGACAGATGAGGCCAGGGGCCAATCCAAAGACCAAGGAAAAGAAAGACGGTCCTACTGCAAAAGCACAGAAAGGCTCTGGAGTGAGTTGTCTCGAGGTTGCTGGCTTGTATTTGTTGCCCATGTTGATACAGGCTTTCCAGGTCGACTGAGATATTTATCCATTTATATGTTTACTTAGTTATTTGTTTTTAAGCAGAGTCTTACACTGTAGCCCAAGTAGGCATCAGAATTATGGTAATTCTGCTGCCTCGGTGCCCCAGTGCTGAGATTACAGTGGTGAAGCGTCCACGCTTGTCAGGTGCAGCTTTTGAAAACGCTTGCTTCTTTCCAAAGTCTGCTCAACGCTTTCCAGAGAGGCTCCACCAGCCTGCAAACCTACCAACACTGCATGAGACTCCTTTCCCCTCACCAGCATTTGCTGTCAGTTATGTTCTTGATCCTAGCCACTATAACTGCAGTGAGATGAAAATCTCAAAGTAATTCTAATTTGCATTTCCATGGTGAACATTCTTTAAGACTTTTATTTCTTCTTTTGAGAACGCTCTGTCCAGATCCATAGCCCATTTTTTACATGGTTGTTCAGTTGATTCTTTTCCCCCACCCTTGTTCTTTGTGTATTCTGAATGTTAATCCTATTTTCTTTTTGATCTTGGGACAGCCTTAAAGCTTTCATTATGATTTCTTTCCTTGCTGGGGGAGGCACAGCCAGAAGCAGAAATGGTTTTAGGTGAAACTACAAGACATCAGGGCAGGTCCTTACTCTGAGTAGTAAGTGGGTGTGATATTTAAGATAACAAAGGGCTCTACTAGAAAGTATGCTACCACTGAGGACGGCCAAAGTCCAGCCCACTACCACTAAATGAACCATGGAGAACTGGTTCGTTGCTGGTAGAAGTGCAAAATGATACAACCACCCTGGAGACAGTGGCTATTTTCTTACAAAACTGAGTAGACTCTGACCACACCAACCTATATAATCACATCCATTACTAATTACCCAAAGGAATGGAAAAACCTATATTCTCAGAAAAATTGTACACAGATGTTTGTCGCAGCTTTATTCATAATTGTTAAAACTCGAAAGCAATCAAGATGCCCTCCTGTAGATGAATGAACAAGCAGACAATGGACCATTATCCAAGCCTAAAATGAGATGAATTATCAAGCCATAAAAAGAAATTTAAATGCACATTACTAAGAAGTGGTTACCTACTGCATGATTTCAACTCCATAGAACATTCTAGAAAAGGCAGGACTATGAAGATGACATTTGACAAAGCTGTAGGGGAAACACACAAGCAGTTCCATAGGATTCTGAGCTTGGTGAGGCTGTTCTATGGATTCCTGTCATGGTAGATGTGTGGCACTGTATATTTGTCTACATCTGCAAGAGTGCATGCCAACAAGAGAAGCAATGTGCAAGCTATGCTCACTGGGTGGTAACAATATGGCCCTCTATGAGAAATGCATTGTCCTGGTGGGATTGTTGACAGTGGAAGAGGCTGTGCATGTGGGGGGGGGCGGCTATATGAGAATTTTCTTTATCTTCTTCTCATATTTTTTTCTGTAAAACTAAAACTGACCTAAAAAATAGTCTGCTAAAACATAGGTGAGATGGTTCAGTAGTTGAGAACGGTGCTGTCCACGTAAATGAACCAAGTTTGGCTCCCAGCACCCATGTGTTTAGGCCCCCACATTAGGCATGCACATAAATAAAATATAAAAACAAAAAACTGTAAAAATATAAAAATTATAAATGTAAAAAATAAATTAAAAAAATAAGTGATGGAAAAGAGAAGCTGCCTTAAACAAATGGTCATGTGACCACAAATCCCGTCCTCCCCACTCTACACTCTCCTGTTTCTGTGTTTTCCTCTGCCCAGACAATTTAGTTAAATTGTTCCCCTGGAGGACTTGAGGGAAAAAAATCTCTCCTTTTTTTTTTTCTTTTCTTGTCTTAATTTCATTCTTGTTCCTAGAATCTTTACCACGTGATGTGAGTCTTTGGTTGGGCATTGCCCTAGATTCCTGAGTGAGAAAATGCTCCTTGTGGTCAGACCTCATGATTGTCACAGCAAATGAAGCTGGACAAAAATGTTTCTGGCTGTTCCAAGTATTTTAAAGTTCTCTCTGTACTTTCCACCGTCCATCCGTGTCATCACTCACAATGTTTAACTTTTGAATTTCTACTGTCCACACTGATGCTTTCATTACGCAGGTCTTGTTTGGGCAGCCATACTGTTGAGATGTCGTGGGTGCAGCTTCCCTGTCCTGTCTAGAAGACACCATCTTGTAGCAGGCGCCCTGGTCCTCTGGCTCTTTCAGGCTTTCTTCCTCTTCTGTTACATTTCCTGAGCCTTAGGTGGTTGCCTAAATAAATTTACTAGCTATGAAAAATTTCTATTTGTCCCAGTTAATTTTTAATTGTCACATTGACGTAACAGGAAGTCACCTGAGAAGAAGAAACTTCAGTTGAAGAATTGTCTTGATCAAATTTTCCCATCCTAGGCCATGTCTGTGAAAGACTGTGTCGATGGGACCCAGTCCACTGTGGGGGGCACCATCCTTAGGCAGCTGTACCTGGGGGCTGTATGGGAAAGCTGTATGTATTAGCCAGAGAGCAAGCCAATAAGCAGCGTTGTTCCATGGTTTCTGCTTCAGTTCTTGCTTTGAGTTTCTGCTTTGATCTACGGTGGCCTATGACCTGGAAGTGTAAGCTTAAAGAAACCATTTCCTCCCCTAGTTGACTTTGGTCACAGTGTTTTTCACAGCAACAGAAAAGTAATTAGAACACTATTACCAAAAGCAAAGTCAAAAATATCCACTACAAAAATATAAATAATAAAATGCATAATAAAATATAAAGTTATGAAATAGAATCCATGAAAATCATTTTATGCTACATCAGTAAAATAAGGTCATGCAATAAGTATATAAAATAGAGTAAAAATGGGAGCTTAAAAACTACAGAAGTTGGGGCTATGATGGCATTGTTTTCATTTATAATGAAATTTTATATGAATTTTGTACATGAACAGAGATCTTTTTCTTTCCTCCCTACATATATTCTAAAATAAAATATGCTACTATTTTGTGTAACCCAGCCTGATGTAAACAAAGAATCAATGATGGGCTCAGGTGGGTGGGTGATCTTGGGGGCAATTTGGAATCAAACATACTCCATGCTTTATATGTTTATACAATTCTGTGTCTGAGGTTGCATCATTTGGAGTCAGTAATTGAAATTTAACTAAATATCAGGCTATGAGACTCAAGCGTCAGCCAAACATCCTCATTAATACAGGTAATTATATAATTAGGTTGTCTTAATATTTTTGTGATTCCATAATTAACTGTATTTGAAAGATTAACCCTATCATGGCATACTCAGAAAGCAGTACACTGTCGAACCCAGGAGACTTAAGTCAGCAAACTTGAGATTACCTCATGGAGCCCGAGTGGTATGCAAGGCCTATAGCCCAGCTACTCAGAGGCTGAAGCAGCAAGATTACAAGTTCAAGACCACGTGAGCAACTCAGTAAGACTTTATCTCAAGACCAATAATTTTAAAAGACCTGGGGGTGTAGTTTAGTGGCAGGATCCTTGCCTATTATGTGTTATGACCAGTACTGCATTTTAAAAACAGGGCTGTGTCATAGAAATCACTATATACATGTATTCCCCTCACTGGACAATAATTATGAAAGCATTCCATGACAAAATCCACAGTAAAAATTGCTAATTTGATTTTGAGAAGCTCCAATAACTTCACAGGAAAATCATGAAATTCCCAAAGAAAAGCTTCCAAATATAATCAATCACAATTCACATTACATATGCCTGGCTATCAAATCATCCTTAAGTTTTAAAATTGTTTTTCAGAGTACTCAAGAATTCATTTAATCTTTGTTTGGAGGCCCTCCCAATCCCCACTGTGACTTGGACATCTGTGTATAAAACTAAGGGCCAACAAGGCACTGGCTTCATGAAGAGGGTGTTTTCCTGCAAGAACTATGGATACTGCTTACTGCCTTGTGCGCTCTCTCTCTCTCTCTCTCTCTCTCTCTCTCTCTCTCTCTCTCTCTCTCGTTTACTCAGGTAGTTTTCTTATACAACCCAGGGACACCTGCATAAGGATGGCACTGCCCATAGTAGGCTGGGCCCTCTTAAAGTAATGGACAATCCAGAAAATTCTCTACAGGTATGTTCATGGTCCAATCTGACTGAGGTACTTCCTCAGTTGAGATTGCCTCTTCCTAGGTGACACTAGGTTGCATCAAGATGACAAACCGTAGAAGGAAGCATCCAGCACCCGAACACTTATGTGTGTGAATGGTCATAAAAGAACAGAGAGAACCAGTGGAACCAGAGCATGGGGAACAGCTAACCAAGGACGGGGCTGCAAGAAGGTCAGGGTTGAGGGATGAGAGGTGATCTACCAGCTTCCTGGGGATTGGACCCCAGAAATTCATTAGTTCTCTCACAAAGACATGATACCTTTGCTCATGGAACTTCCAGAGATTAATCAATGGCTCAGTTTGATGGGCCTGTCCAAAAACTCATCTGTAGGGACTCTGCCTGGTGCACTGTTCAGAGACATGACCCTTCTCTCTGTGATCAGCGTAGGACAGTGAACTTTCTGATGTGGTTTCCACTAAGGGCATGTGGCTGTAGAAGAGTGGAAATGCAGTGTGGGATACTACTTTGTAAAAATCTCAGTTTTTTTTTAATTGGAGATATGCTACTACCTTGTCTCAAGACTAGTTTATGGTATTTAAATATAGCTGAAGTACTAGACAGTAGCATTAGCATATGAATAGCCTAGCAATTCGATGGAACAGAAGAGTCCCAAAATAGACACACACACACACACACACACACACACACACACACACACACACACACGAGGGAGAGAGAGAGAGAGAGAGAGAGAGAGAGAGAGAGAGAGAGAGAGAGAGAGTTATTTAAAAATATGTCAATGCCAAGGTAAATCAAAAGTGGAAGAAATAGCCATTTCAACAAAGATTTGAAAATAGCTTGGTGGAAACAGTTTGGTGTCTGTAGGAAATGAAAACAGAGAAATGGATTTTAGAGAGATATTGGGGCAATGTTATTGTGTTATTTTTATGAAACTGATTAGTAAAGTCTGAAGCAGATACTGAAACATTCAAATGAGGGGAATTGGTACCCAGAAACATTAAATTAAAAGACTATAAATGGGGCCTGCAGAGGTGGCTCAGTGCTTAAGAGCACTGATGCTCTTCCAGAAGACCCAGGTTCTAGTCCCAGCACCCACATGGCTGCTCACAACTGTCTATAACTCCATTTCCAAGATATCCAACACCTACAGGCCTCTGTGGGCACAAGGCAGATGTGTAATGTACATGCGTATATGCAGGCAAAAATCCATACACATAAATTAATATTATAAGGTTATGAGTTCAAAGTAAGAGGCAGGCAGACATGCTAATGGTGAAACTCAAACATGTTTTCCTGAAATGCAGAAGTTGCCCTATAATGGTGTGGGAACCCTAATAGAGAAAGATCAACAGCCTACCATCAAAACATGTGTTTACTTTTTGGTTTAAGTGAGTATGGGTGTATTATCCTTGCATCTAAGTGGTGCTTGGCTATATTATTATGTTCAAATACCTGAAGGCAACTTGAATAGGGGAAGATTCACAGACCATGGTTTCAGAGGTGTGAGTTCATCATGCTGTGAAGGGAAAGAGCTGATAACCACAGTGGCCAGGAAGTACAGAAAGTGAATGCAGGAATGGGCCAAGGCAAGTTATAGTTCCCAGGATATATTTCTAGTGGCCTATGACCTCCAATATGCCCCCTTCCATAGTTAATTCAAAATTGGAAGTCATTGGTAAATTAAAGTATTTGTCAGATCAGAGCACTCAGTCTGGGTTTCACCCCAACACACTCAGAACTGCTGGTCACTAATCTAATAGGTATCTTGCAATCTAGTCAAGTGTATATTTCCTGTAACTATCACATTGGCTGATAGACTGTGGTGACATCCTTTCTGTCTTGGTCCTTGTTGGGTAGCAATTTCCACTGAGATGAAACAGTCCATCTCTGAAGGAAATTTGTGGATGTTTTCAGAGAGGTGAAACAACAGTATGTTCTAGGGGGAAGTGAAACACTTCATGTTGCTGGGAAAAGGCTTCAGGAAGTCTCTGAAACTGACCAGATTCACTAGACTCCTCCCTCCTCAAACATCAATTAAGTAAGTATTATTGGCAGACTTTCTCAGATAACCTGAGATGACTAGAAGAAGCAGAGGCCACCTGAGGCACCTGGAAAGGACGTTCTCCAACCTGCTGAGCTGCCTGCAGCCTGCAGTGGGCTCCAGGTTCCAGCTGTGTGAGCTGTCACTCATGCTGGGGTGGACTTTGGGGATGCAGCCATCTTTGGGTCATTTCTGCTCCTGTAAGTGACCCCAATAAAACCAATGTGATTTGGTGGCATCCTTATTTGGGTCTATTGTTGATTCTGGGGTTAGTAAACATTTGTTCACACCATTGCTCAGGAATGGTGTCATACAACAGTCTTTTTATTTCCAATAATGGCATACTGTTTGATTCGGCAGGGTTAACCTATCCCTCTGTACTGGATCTTTGTAAAACAGTAAGCCACAATACCAAACACAGAAGCCTTGACATCAGCCAGGACCACTAGTCTCTCTCTAGGAGTCAGGTCTGGAATATGTGAATGTGAGGTCATAAAGTCCCCAACAGAGCATGCAGTTAGTCTCGCCCAGACCCCAGATGTACCTTGAATCTGTCTATGTTGAGCCAAGGCCTTCTTCACCTTTCCCCTCCATTCTTTGACGGCCTGGAAGATTTTCTTCTAATCTGCATCATCTAAAGCTAGCCTCTAGGGATCTCAATTTATAGAATGTACATCTGTAAGTACATATGGAACATGGTACTAATGAATGTCACATAAAACTAAATGTGAAATCCTTCTTTATGGGCTCAGCTAATCTGTTTTACATAGAAGCAAAAGAAACGAATCCCCTGGATGGTGGAATCACAGGAAGAGTAGATGCAGTCAATCACATGTGACCAGATGTTATCTCCAATATGTTTGGGGGTGACAATGTCATTTGAACCCTTGAGATAGAAAGAAGTGAGAAGTATTGAGACCTGAGACATGCCCCCATAATTTTTGTAGATTTGGGAAAACTTCCAAAGGTTCTGGGGAAATGGCCAAGTTCCCACTGTGCTATTCAGCAAAGCTAATCCCCACCAGTGCCTTCTCTCTCTCTCTCTCTTTCTCTCTCTCTCTCTCTCTCTCTCTCTCTCTCATCACTTTGACCAAATGTTTGTCCCCGGAGACTGGAGTCTGGCCCTTTTCTAAAACTTCTTCAGGGCCAAGCATAACGCTCCTCTCCTTGAAAGTACTCAGGAACTATTAGTGGAATTGAATGGAGTTGATCTGAATTATTGAATCCAGGTAAGTGGCTTTGTTAAGTCCATTAACTTGGCCCTGGGAATCTCGGCTCCTGTCCTCGTCTGTTTCTATTTGGACAGACTAATGTGACAGAGAGTGATTCAGTCGTCTTCCCTACTCACATCAGAAGGTTGAAAATGAAATGTGAAGATGACAGCGAAGAGCCATGTCAATAATCCCCAAGAGGGGTCAGTGCAGGGAGCCTGCTACCTGCCAACCAACCTTCAAGGGAAGAAAGCCATCAAGGCCACTTGAGTGGATCTCCAAGAATCACTCATGATGACTCTGTGGCTCTGAAGGTTGGCTTCTGGGATATCCATAAAGAGGGTGTTGGAAACTCAATGTCTCCATTGCTTTCCTGGAATCCATGGTTCCCTTGAACATCTGAGCCTCCAGTTTGTTCCTCTGGCCATGTCATAGGGAATTTGTCATTGGCATCTGCTTAAAGGATTAGGGTCAGCTAATATAATAATAAGCCTTGAAGGTTTATCAACTCATAAAATATTAAGCCTTTAAGGTTTATGTGGCACTATAGTGCCTTCATGAGCATCCCTTCTCCCAGGTGGGTACCTGGATAGTGAATTCTAATTTTAATTTCTGTAAGATGTATGTGTGTGTGCCTCTGTGTATGTGTGCCTCTCTCTCTCTCTCTCTCTCTCTCTCTCTCTCTCTCTCTCTGTGTGTGTGTGTGTGTGTGTGTGTGTGTGTGTGTGTGTGTGTGCATGTGTGTGCATGCCTGTGTGTGAGAGACAGAGAATTAAATACATAATGTACATCTGAAAAGCCACCAAGACAAGAAGAAAAAAAAAGAGGTATATATTTAGCTGAGTGTTCTGTGGATTTTTCTTCTTTTTTTTGAAAAACTTCAGTAGAAGTGTTCAAGCCAAGTAGGAGCCTTTTGCTTTGCTTATTTGTTTATTTTGATCTCTCCTTTGGAAAGCAATGCCCATGCATTATGAAAAGCAAATATTATACTCTATTGTCAAACAGAGTTTATAAGGTTCATGTGTCAGTGATGAGAGGCCAAAGACCTCACACAGATTCCCTATAAGTCCTATAAGACTTTCTCAGGAAGTATAAAATATGGGAAACGAAGGACTCCTTCCTGCCAGAAAACAGAATCAGCTTGCTTCTAATGGCACCCTTGGGGTTGGATGAGCTCAAGGCCTGAGGGTGGGGGTGGGGCTGCTTCTTAGTAGACAAGCATGGGGGTGATGCTCCTTCCAGAGGGAGGCTGCAGGGTACTTACTCAGAAGAGGCTGTCTGCATCCATGTCCACACAGTTCCAACCTCCAGATGCAGGAGGCCACCGGCCTTTGGAGACATGGGAAACAGAAGGGAGGTGGTGACAAATCAGAGGCATCCCTTGGCCTTGGAGCACGCGAGCTTGGGATCTGTAGGAGAGAAGTTTCTATTTACAGGAAACTGGCAGAGAGTTATAACTTTTCCTAGACAGGTTGGTGCCATTGTGTTCTGGCACCATGAAAAGCATTAAATAAGGCTTAGCATTTGTCTACACCACGTTGTATGTGCTATGCTTTCGGATATGTATTGCTTTCTCCGACTGGGGATTTTCACTAAAGTCCTTCCCTGGGGAGTAGAGAGCAGGGAGTTATAGTCAACCATGGTTAATTTGCGCTTTGTGCTTTGTTTATCCAAACCATATGTCTAGATGGTTGTAATTCTGTGTCATTGGCTGTGTAATGCTCTCTGCGCTAAGAAATCTGTAAATAGCAACGGCTCCACGCATAATCACATTGGCATTCTGAGGGGGGAAAGGGAAGTTTCAAGTGACGTCTGTTGTGGAGCTAGCCACCCCAAGGGTGTCTTTATCTCTGCCCTTCAGGCAATGGTCTCTTGGGCTTTGTGGGCAAGCACATCCTTGTGGACAGGATAGGACCTCTTCCTAGGAGCCAGGTGTAATGAGTCAGTGCCACCCTTGGTGCTCAATGCCCAGCCTCAGGGCCTAGAACAATCCCGGCGTTAAACATGGTTTTTGTTGTTTAGTAGTGTCACTGTGTCGTTCCTCACAAGAGGAGACACTTGTCTATTTTAATGCTGGAAAGAGTTAAGAGCATGAGAAGCAATCATTGTCAAGAACATTTCACTTGAAACTTGTACTTAAATCATCAGCTGTCAATCAAGAATTGACATTGTGCTAGGAGTAGTGTGTGTTTGTCTATAATCCCAACACTCAGGAAGTTGAGGCAGAAGGATGTCAAGTTCCAGGCCAGTGTTTTCTGCCTAGCAAAGCCCTGACTCAAAAAATAAAATAAAGATATTGTGCTAGAGATTTGTTTCTTTTTTTAATTATGTGTACATATGTGGGTATGTGAAGGTGCCCACAGAGACCAGAAAAGCGTGTCAGACTCCCTGGAGCTGGAGAGACTGGCAATTGGGAGCTGCCAAATGGGTCCTCTTCAAGAGCAGTAGACATCCTTAGCTGTTGAACCACCTATTCAGCCTCTCAATAGGAATTTCTTAAACTGAAAATTGCTGTATAGGATGAAACACAAAGCCCCCACCTTCTGTATATAGCTACAGTATCCTGGAACTCTCGACCATCCTCCATCCATTCAACAATTCTGGAAATGTTTGTGCGAGGGGCAGTGCCATGCTCTTATGGGTGTGTTGGATGGAAACTGGGCCTCTGGGTTATGGGAAATTCTGCCTTTGCCTGAGTTCAACAGCTTCCCAAAGTGAAAACAAGATTGGACAAATGCTTCTCCTTCCTGCAAGTGTTGGCACTCTTTTAGAACTGTGGTTGCCTTGTTTCAGGCAGTTTCCAAGCTCAAGCTTTGGGACATCTGTGTCCTGTTATGGGGATCTCACCCCAAAGTCAGTCTCAGATGTAGGATGGTAAATGTGCCCACTTCTGGGATCCTGCATGGGAAGAGAGCAGTCTACAGCAAATGCTATGGAGATGAGTTTACTAGAGGCACAAATAAACACAATCCCACACCAGAAAATTCTTAAGACCCCTTTCATTTCATTGTTAGATACTAGTCATCCCATCACATTGTCCTGTAGTCTTGGTTCATGTCCTCCATGGACTCACATGCCACAACAATGACTCTACCTCTCCTCTGGACTCAACTTCAAATCTTGGCCCATCTTGGAGACATAAGAACCCATCACAAACACACTTCTACTCCATCAGCCCACTTGTATTTGTCCCACATCCACACACAAAGACAGAACAATCCCCAACAGACCCACTTCTTTCTTCCTAAGGACTCTCTTTCACTTCTGTCTACCTGGGGTTTCCTTCAGCACTGACTAATTTTCTCCCTTAAAATTTCTACTGTAGTCCCATTCCTAAAAGATGTATGTTGCTTTCCTACATTTTTCCATCTAACGTTGGCCTACATCCTTTCTCCCAACCCAACCCGCCTTTAAAATGGAGACTCCACACGTTCTCCCCATTCATCGTGTTCTTTCGGTCTTTAGCCCTGTGAGAACCTGAAAAGTTTCCTGGACATCCAAATTTAAAGGTATGGCCCCCACAGTGTCAGTACTGGGAGTCACTCTAAGAGGTAGAGTTGGTTGGGAGGTACTTCAGTCATTAGTGGTATCCCTTCAAGGGAGATTGTGGGACCCAGCTACTCTCTCTGCTCTGGTTCAATATGTGACCCTTTGTTTTCCTGCCCACTCCACATATGAAATGCAACTATACTCCACCCACACCACGGGCTGATGCCTTAGGATTATCCAGTCTTGCACTTGGAATCTCCAAATAGGTAAGCTAGATAAAATGTAAAATGCATCCTTTCTTTCTGCCAGGAATTTCATTGTAGTTATGTGAAGCTCCCACTCCTTTATCATCCCATCAGGATTGCTACTATTGTCTTTTCTAAGTCCTCAGTCCTGTCCCAGCTGAGCCTTAAACACCAGTCAATATCTCTGCTCAAATACCCTACAAATATTTTCTACATACTCCCTGAAGGCAGTCCCTGTCATATTTACTGTCCTAGCATAAGTCAACACAGCATATCTTTCATCTTCTATACCTCAACCATTAAAGTTTAGAACTGGAAGAGCATGGCCAGTAGAATCAAGTAACCAGGGCTCTTGGAGGCTCATGGAGACTGATGCAGCATTAGCAGAGCTTGCATGGGTCTACACTAGGTCTTCAGCATATACATTATTGTGGGAGCCCACAGTGACTCCAGCTTGTGGCTTGATTCCATCTTGACTTAAGGTTAGAGAGCTCAAGGTTGTTTTTACTCCTCAAAATTGAATAACAGGATGTTTGGGCAAAGGCATGGTTACTAGATATTTTGAGAATTAAGGAAGTGTTTACTCTTGTTTGTTCCTTGAACCATGGTAAGGAAGTCTTTTGTCCCCTTTGCTTTGGATATAAAAAGACTATGAGAAGTAAATTCGGGGCTGCTGCCATAGTCACTGAGAGCCCTCCCCATTCTATCTTCTGTCTCTGTCTTTCTTAACCTCACTCCCCTCTTCAGGTGCTGTTAGAAAAGTCAGCTATACCCAACACAATATGATTGTCTTCTTGGTGTTTGGGGGGATTCCTGACAGTGGGAGTGGGGTATCTCTGACTCTTTTGTCTGCTCTTGGGACCCCTTTCCTCCTATTGGGTTGCCTCGCCCAGCCTTGATGTGAGGTTTTGTGCCTGGTTTTATTGTGTCTTGTTGTGCTATGTTTGATTGATGTCCCTGGGAGATCTGCTCTTTTCTGTGGGGGGAGACAGTGGAAGTGGATCTAGGGGAGAGTCAAATGCTCCTGCTTCAGCTGGGACATCTGAACACTGGATGCAGAGAGCAGCGCTGAAACTGAGGTCGCTTCTGAGAGTGTCAACATGCTAAACAGGACTTGCTTATTCACTGGTGCATTCTGGGCAGGTCAGGGACTGCAGAGTGATTTTCAGAGACTTTAGACACCAGTGTCTTTAGAGGAAACACACACACAGCCTCATAACCTCACCTTAGGTCCCAACCTTCCTATTTCCTACTTAATCAAAAAAGATCTTTGGTTCTGAATTTGGTTTTGAAATTGGGTTATATGAAATTAGGCCTGCCTGACTGTGAAACTATGCAAACCCAATATTTCTGGAAGGGAATAGAATGAAGGGGGTTTATTGAAGTAGATTCAAGAAGGATAAAGTTGGATAAAAGATAAACATGTATGACACATTCTTAGGTCAAGGTAAAAACTAACTACTGATGGAGCTTTATTCATCCCAATTTATCCATAAGCCCATTAAAAGTGCAATCCAAATTTAATTTTATTCATTTATTTGTTTTGCTTATTTATTTATTTATTTATTTATTTATTTATTTATTTTTGAGACAGGGTTTCTCTGTGTAGCTCTGCACCTTTCCTGGATCTTGCTCACTCTGTAGACCAGGCTGGCCTCAAACTCACAAAGATCCAGCTGGCTCTGCCTCCCGAGTGCTGGGATTAAAGGCGTGCGCCACCACCGCCCAGCTCCAAATTTTAATAGTTTCTTTTTTTTTTTTGAAATTTGGCAAAGTGTTTATAAGTGTCAACTAGATGAATTAATGATTAAGTTGCATTAAGCTTGATCACACAGGGTTAGAAATATTTGTATTAACAAGCATCAAAGAAGTCTCCCAAACTATAATTAAAATAAAGTAGCATTGGAATAGGGACAAACAATAAGAACACAGGATAGGTGGCTGGAATGTGACTCAGTGGAAGAGCACCTGCCTAGAATTCCCCAGTGAGGAGTTGGGGGTGGGGCTCAGCAGTAGTGTGCAAGACTAGAACTCATCAGTCGGAGTCTGGTCATAGCCCAGTTATATAGAGCCTCTGCCTAGCAGGCATGAAGCTGTGGGTTTTACTCTCAGAGCACTAAATCTGAAAAGAAAGGGAAAGATGAGCACAGGCAGTGGAGAGGGAGTTGAGGGAAGGAAAGGCTCATAGTAGGAGTGTATTTTGAACTTCTTGGGTAAGGGATAGGCCATATAGGAAATACTAATGGTAAATTGATTACGGGGGCTTTGCTTCCCATCTCAAATAAATTTCAGGTAGATTCAAGGTTGAAAAACTACACATCCCAAAGAGCCAGAGAGAGATGCAGAAATGAGTTTATCCCATCTTTCACTGGGAACATTCTTAAATAATGTCTTCCAGTAAAGTAAAATAGGGAATTGACCCCATGTAAATCCAAGTCTGCTTCTGTGCCCATGGCTGAGGGCCAATGACAAACAGAAAGAAAATAATTGCAAGATATAGAATGAAAGGGTCTAGAGTCTCAGTGTGCTGAAAGATCAGTGGGGACAAAGGAAATGACTGGGGCATTCATAACAGAAAATACTAATGACAAAAATATTTAGAAATGAATAACTTTATAAAGTCAAAGATGAGCAAAAAATGAAACAGTAAATTAAGGTTTTGTTGTTTTGTTTTATTTCATTTTTTAGTAGTTACATGGACAGTTCAGGAAAGACTAGGGGATAGAGAAACGGACCTCTATACATTGGCTGGTAAGAGCTCAAAGCCACACTGCCCTTTCAAAGGGTCCTGGGTAAAATTCTTCAGTGTGCACAGCCAACATATAGAGCAAATCCCGCTCTAGGAATTTATCCTTAGGAAACAATCATAAATAACTGCAGAAATTTATTTAAGAGATGTTCCCTAGAAGGTTGTTTATAATAGCAAAAAATTAAAACCAGAATAAATGTCTGACAATATGGAGCTGCTTAAGTAAATGACGGTACATTATAATCCAGGGTCATAAAAAAATCACACCCTGAACTATTTAGTGACTCCAGAAAACAGTCACAATATATAGTTAAGCGGGGAGGGAAAAGTTGCAAAGCAACTAGTATGGTATGGTCTTGCCTTTTAAAATGTATGTATGTAAATATATGCATAGACAAAGACCATAAGAGGATAACCAGCCGCTTATCAGCGGTTATCTCTCTGAGGCAAGGGTATCTGCAGTTTTCATTATTTCTCAAATATTCCACAAGAAAAACGTATTATTTTTGTAACAAGCTTCTTAAGACATTAACTTTGATTTAAATTCTGCACGGAAGTTGGGTCTGGAAAGGGTAGCATAGCCTTCTGGAGCATTTGGGGGGCATTCTTGCATTCTAAATTGAGGAATAGTGGGGGCCACTGAGATAGAAAAGGACAGGTCAGCTTTCCAGGACATGCTATGCTGCCCTGGTGTTAATAACCGAATCCCCGATGTCTGCTCCCCTCTCTGCCTCTTTGCAGAGATGAGAGAGAAATTCTTGCACACTGAAATCACAATGTAGACGATAATTCTGAGTGTGAAGTTTTATAGAGACCAACAGATAACTAGCATCTATTAGGCACCCATATTTGCAGACACTGAGTCTGCTTCGGGGATATTATTTCTATTAAGCACCACAACGACTCAGGTTTGACAAAAGCACCATTATCTGTAATTTATAGATGTGTAAACTGAGCCCGGGATGGTGATGTAACTCACCTGCAGTCCCTGCTCCCAGGAGGCCAAGCAGAATTGCAAACCAGAGGTGTCTCACTCTGATCCATTGGCTTCTCTAGGTTGCTGTGAGAGACCCAGGAGTCTCCTTCCAGGCCCATAGCCCCAAATCCAACTTCACCACCCAGGCCCTCTGTTTCCTTTGTGATACAACCTGGCATTGTGGAGCCTGACTCCAGGGTGAAAGATTTGTGGCGATTGTGTGATGTATGAGGTGCCATTTGTAAAAATATTATTTAGTGTAAAACATGATGTTTTTTCTCCTGATTTACAAGTTGGATATATAAATCATACTTCTCACTGTCTGTGTTATATATCTTGCCTCTGATTTATAAAACTCGCCTGTAAATCTTTTGCAGCAAAGTTTAGATTCAGAAATCATTATTTGAAGAATTAGATTTAGTTAAAACATTCAACTGCTTCATAGGGAGGCAACGATTTACATAACTCCAGTCAAAGCTTAGGGATCCGAGGGCAGCTTTACAAGTCTGTGCCCAGGAATTCCTAAAGAAAATGTTTTGATTTAAAGGCCTTCCCTTCACACTTTAGCTAGAACTGACTGATTTACACAGTTGAAGCTTTACAATAATGATCCATTTTCTAAAACCCCACTTTTCTTTAACTCAGGACACAGATTTATATGTCCTTACTGGGTTTTCTATAATGACATTTCAATCACGTGATCCTCCACCCAGACTTGTCTTAGAGAAAAGACCCAGGAGACAGGGACAGTCAAAATAAAGAACAGGACCCTCCCGGTACCACCATGCCTGGACCACTTATTCCAGGAGAACCCAAATATGTCACCTTGTCACCTTCTCCACTGCGCCACAGGCAGCTAAGCCTCAGGGAGGCTCTGTGGGAGACCTTATCCAGGACTGTGATATATTCTCTGTGTCCTGAAGAGCAGGCTGATCTTGGGTAAAGAAATGGCCAGTCTAGAGAAAGGATGACATAGTTGATGAATAATTGTTGGCTGAATAAATCAATGGATACATGAACAATACTTCCTAAAGAGCAGAGACCAAAATAAGCAGCAATCTGCCAGCACAAATGGATGAAGAGGGAGGGTGTGTGTGTTAGTTTCCTGTCACTGTAACAAAGTACTGGAGATAAACAGCTTACAAAGATGGAAGGTTTGTGCTGGCTCACAGTTTCATAGACCTTGGGTTGTGTGACCTTGTTACAGTTCAGGTCTTTGCAATGGGGGGGGGGCATCCAGAGAAGGTCTCTCCCCTTGTGGCATCCAAAGAAACAAAAGAGGGTGACAAGAAGGAGCCAGGGTCTCAATGCCCACTCTAAGGACATACTTCCAATAACCTCACTTCCTCCCAGGAAACCCTACCTTTTAAAAGTTCTAGAATCTCTAGTGGACAGCACATCAAGTCTCTAACCTGAGGGTCTTTAAGGGACATTTTCAATACAAAGTATATTAGGGAGAGAAAGTACAGAGAGATAGAGACAGAGACAGACAGACAGAGACACAGAGACAGGGAGAGAGAGAGAGAGAGAGAGAGAGAGAGAGAGAGACCTGCCTATGTGACCAGAGCAGCCACAGCTCAGTACTCTGTGTAGTTTCTTTCTCTAAATGCCAACATCGATTTTTTTCCGAGATAATCCTTAAATTCAATTTGTTTGTGTTAAATGTCTTCATTTAAATATAATCTTAAGATGGGCTGGTGGCACACATCTGTAATTCTAGCAGTTGAGAGGCTGAGGCAGGAGGATTGTTGAGTTCAGGACCAGTATGGGCTACATCTTATCACTAAAGAATCATTATCAACAACAATAATAATGTCAATCCTAGCAAGTTTAATTCACAACAGTAAAATATGCACATTTGAAACATACTGGTCAACAGTGTTCAACCAAAACATACATCTGTGCAACTGTTCCAGTTCCCAAAACATTCCCTCCTTGTCTTGGAAGCCAACCCTCCCCTACAACCCCACTGCTCCTACTTAGAGCTGACCTCTTGCTACACCTACAGGCAAGATTTGCCCATTTTAAAAGTTCATACTTAGAGAAAAATACAGAATGATTTCTTTTTACTATTCAGTTTCTTTAACTCAGTATAAAGTGGGTGGGATTCATCCATATTGTTGCATATACTGTCCTTTTTACGGCTGAGTAGTATTTCATGGCATACACATGATCTGTCAATGCTCTCCCAGTTGGTAGGCATCTGACAACCTTCAGGTTTGAACTATTACGAATAAAGCTGCTATGAACATTCCTGCCTAAGTTTTTTTCTTTTTTTTTTATGGACATATGTTTTTATTTCTTTTGGGTGACAACATAGGATTGGAGTTGCTGACTCACTTGTGAGTATATGCTTAACTTTATACCAAGTTGCCAAACAATTTTCAAAGTGATGGCGCCTTTTCACACCCCCAGCTCCAGTAATACTGGAAAGTCCCAGTTGCTTAAAGTCCTTATTGTGGTTGTCTGACCTTCTCGTCTCTGCTCTCAGTGTCGTCACTGAGAGGTTAAGGAGCATCCCATCTTAAAGTGAGTTTTTCCTTATAACTAATGACACGGCGCACCATTTTTTTATATGTGCTCCAAGAACAGCTCACAGCCTGAGCGTAGTTTGCTGACTGCAGACAGGGTGGGATGTCACACACACCTCTGTGAAAGAGCTACTAACTGGACTTCATAAGCACCTGTTTCAAACAAAAAGTCCTGTTTTGCTCCTGAGTCCTGGCCAATGAGGACTGACCAGCAGCACACCAATAAGGATCTAGAGATTCCAGAGCCTTCCATCCCTCATTTGCATAGTAGACTGGAGTGGGGGTCCTAGTGGGAACTAAGCAAGCCAGCCCTCTCTCTGCCCCTGCACCGCACACTTCCCGTTTGTGTGGAAAGCTGGGCTGTCCTAGTTTACTGTTTTCTGTTTCTTAAATAAAGTCTCCTTTTTCACCTTAAATTCTGTGCTCGGGAGTCTGACCGTTTGTGTATCTCATCTCATGGACAACCTCTCTCAGATCGTCCACACCTGGTTTAGTCATTTCCTTTGCTTTGTATTATTGTCTTACGGGGATTTTACAAACCCTGGCTAGAAGCCTTGGTGAAACGCAGCCACAGCAGAGAGCCTCTCTCAGTCTGCGGCTTGGCTTTTGAAAGGCAGCACCTTTTCATTTTGATGTAGTGCAGTTTCCATCCTCCTCCCTATCCCCTCCTCCTTCCTCCCTCTTCTCCTCTTCTTTCTTGTCAGGGTCTCACTATGTCGCCCTGGCTGTCCTGGAACTCACTCTGTAGACCAGGCTGGCCTCGAACTCAGAGATCCGTCTGACTCTGCCTCCCAAGTCCTTCAATTAAAGGCGTGTGCCACCAGCAAGCTCCTTTTTCTTATTAAGTTTTTATGTGAATGCCTTTAGAAATAGCTACACCTAAGTTGTAAAGTTTGGGTCCTACTGTCCCTCAGACATTTTAAGCTCTAGAGTTTATGTTCAGATCTTTGGATCATTTCAAATTGTTTTTTTTAAAAAAAAAACTTTCTTTTTATTTATTCTTTGTGTCTTTCTCATCATGTATCTCTGTCCCATTCATTTCCCTGTCCCTTTGTATCCACCCTCTTCCCTTGTAACCTCCCCCCAAAATAAAATAAAATAAAATAAAATTTAAGAGGAAAAAAAGAAATTAAAAACAGAGAAGGAAAAATCAACCTGGTCATGGAAGCTGTAGTGTGACACAGTGAGTCACCAGTAAACCCTTAGACCATACATCTTTACTTGTAAGTGTTCATTGCAAAGAGTCATTGGTGTGGTTCCAGGCCTCTGGTTTCTGCTATACTGTTGAAGCTGGGCCCTCACTGGAACTCCTCTTGGTTATTCTGCTGTTGCCCTGTGTCGTGGAGCTCCTACAGCTTTGGGTCTGTAGGACCAGTCCCTTCACATTCTCCAGCAGATCACAGATGGGTTGGATGTTGGGGTGGGCCAACACATAGCCCTGGTTCTGGGCCTGGAAAGTTGCAGGGCTGGTCAGCCCACCAGCTCTCCCCTGTCCTCCTACCAGGGTGAGCTCTCCTGCACTGCCCTGGCTAGTTCACACCTTGCAGCAATGACCAGGGGGCAGCTCCAGTTCTCCTGCTTTCCTGTCCTCAAGGTCAGTTCTCCCACACCCACACCATCAGGACCAGCTCTATTGTGTTGCCTAGGTGTGGCATGGGGTCCGCTCTCGCTCTGGAGTGCTGCAGCTGATGAGGATCAGGAAGAGCTCGCCTGCTCTTATGACCTCAGGGCCAGCTCTCCCACCTGCCTCAGGTGTTGATGGGCAGGGAGGGGGGCATGTCTTCCCAGCCCATGCCACCACATGACAGATACTCATGTGGGGAGAGCTTTCCCATACTCAAAGTAATTCGTAAAAGCAAAATGAGGGAGGGTTTGAAGTTCATGTTTGTTCAAGGCTTAGTTCAGGAAGATCGAGTCTCTCAACTTCCCTCTTTAACGGTTGTCTTAGATACTCTGGGTTCCTTGTATTTTCTGAAAAGTGTGAGGCTCCTTATGACAATGTCTACAAATGGAAAGCCTCCCAGGTCACAGGAATGTGTTGAGTCTGTCTCTCAAACTGAGAACAAGGGAAATTTTAACATGATCGATCTCAATCAATTAATAAGGTCTGCCTTTAAATTAAGTTATATCTTCTTAATTTTGTTCAGTAATGTCTTTGAGTTTTCTGTGTAGAAATATCGAACACTTTTCATTAAATTTACTCTCATTTTATATTTAAATATGCCCTTCTAATTATTTATAATTTATATGTAAATGCAATTAACTTCATGTGTTCATCTTATAATCCCATGACCTTGATAGAGCTGTGTTAAGTTCTAGTAAATTTTTGTAAATTTCTGAAGAATGAAGAAAAATTATGCCTGCTCTTAACACAGTTTTATTTATTCCCTTTTTTTTTTGTTCGTTTATTTAAATATTTTCCCTATTGCACTCACTAGGATGCCACCGTCAGTTTCCAGGTGACAGAACTGGACACGGCTTCCTTGTTTCCAGTCTTAGAGGGAAATGCTCAGAATTTGGGTTTGAAGGAAGATAGTCACAGGATATTTCATAAATTCCCATCACAACAGAGTCTCCCCTTATTCAGGATTCACTGAGTCTCTTCTATCTCATCAGATTCTCTCTCTCTCTCTCTCTCTCTCTCTCTCTCCCCTCTCCCCATTGAGGAAGGCATTCAGTTCCACTGATCAATTTCTAACACTGGCTCCTGTTTGCAGTCTGGGCTACGGCCACTTCTCTGCACACTGGATTCAGTTTGCTCCTGCTTTGTTGGGGCTCTGGGTTTGTGCGTTCAGAACAGACACTGGTCGGCCTGTAATTTCCTCTCCTTTCTCTGCTGGCAGCTTTTACTGTCAACTTGTGCTGGCCATGTAAGACAGGAAAGGAAGCGCTCCTTCCTCCTGTATTTTTGGGGAAGAGTTTAGGTTACGTTGCTAATATTAGCTTCATAAATGTTTGATAGAATTCATTGGTGAGCTCATTTAGGTATGGAATCTGTTTTATAGAAAGATTTCTGGTAATATTCAATACTTTTTATATTTTTCCTGCTCTGCTGAGATATGATTGGCATATAAAAATTATATATATTTAAGGTGTACAGTGTAAGGGCTTTTTTTTAACTTATTTATTTTTATTTTATGTGCATTGGTGTATTGCCATGGGTGTCGGGTCCCCTGGAACTGGAATTACAGACAGCTGTGAGCTGCCATGTGGGTGCCAGGAATTGAACCCGAGTCCTCTGGAAGAGCAGTCAATGCTCTTAACCACTGAGCCATCTCTCCAGCCCCCAGTGTAAGGCTTTTAAAAAAGATTTATTTATTTTTACCTGCATTGGTGTTTTGCCTGTGTGTATATCTGTGTGAAGGTATCAGATTCCCCTGGAAATGGAGTTACAGACAGTTGTGAGCTGCCATGTGGTTGCTGAGAATTCAACCTGGGTCCTCTGGAAGAGCAGCCAGTGCCCTTAAACCACTGAGCCATCTCTCCAGCACCCCCAGTGTAATGTTTTATGTGACAAAATGTTTCTGTTTTTTTTTTCTTTTGTGCTGTTTTGACTTTCCATAGCTATAATGAAATACCTGAGTTAGTTGACTTATAAAGAGAAAAAGGTTACTTTGGCTCATCACTCTGAAGATTTGAGTCCACAATCAGTGCTCTGTGTACTGGGCCCATAGTGAGGCAGCAGAAAAAAAAAAAAAAAAAAAAAAAAAAAAAAAACAGCAAGAGTGCATGGAACAAAACCTGCTTACATCATGCCTGTGGAGCAGAAAACTGAAAGAGGAGGAGACTGCAGCCACCCTCAGAGCTTTGCTTCTAATGCCCTAAAGATCTTCTACAGGGCCCCATGTCCCAAAGTCTCCAGTACCTCTCAATAGCACCACCTGGGGGAACACGTCTTTTAACACCCCAGCCTCAAAAATAATGATCTAAACAACAACATGCAAAGCAACCAACAAAAACCCGCCACACTTAAGATCAACTCCCAGGCTGAGAAGATGACTCAGATGGTGTAAAGTGTTGCACATGTGGACCTGACTTCAGATCACTGGTGACCACATCAAGAGGCAAGCCCAGTAACCTGTAATTCCAGTACTGGAAAGCTGGGGCTCCCTGACCACTCACCCTAGCAGAATCAATGAGTTCCAGGGCAATGAGAGACCTTGCCTCAAAAAATATGATGGAGAGCCATTGAAAAGTCACTTGATAGTAACCTCTGCCCCTCTACCTCAGTGTACATGTACAAGCACACACACACACACACACACACACACACACACACACACACACAGAATCAACTCTCTTGGTAAACATCATGTATACAATATAGAGTTATTAACTGTTGTCACCACTCTGTACCTTTGAACTCGGGAATTACATGTCCCACACAACTGAGACTTTGTGGCCTTTGATCTACATCTCCCAGTCCCTAATCTTCACCTCCTGGTGTCCATCCAACTAACTTTCTGTTTTTATGATTTTGACCCTAGATTATTTATGTAAGTGAGATCAAATAATATTTATCTTTCTGTGTTTAGCTTATTTCACAAAGTATCATGTCCTCCAGATTCAGCCAAGGAATCACAAGTGGCAAAAGTGTAGCCACAGATCTATCTTCATCTCTCATCTATATGGAAATTATATATAACATGTGATATGTAATATCCATATAGGAGAGAGATTTCACAGTGTCTTTATCCATTCATCTGTTGATAAACACATTCATATCTTGACCATTGTGAATAATACTGAAATTGGGGCAAAGGTACACAAAACTCTTTATGACTCTGATTCTGTTTCCTGTGGATATGAAACAGAATCATGAGGTAGGTCTCTTTTTAATATTTTGAGGAAACCCTCTTCTGCCTTATACAGTGTCTGCAGGAATATATTCCCTCCCATTGAGTGTACAGCACGTCCCTCTTTTGAGTCATGGCTGTCCATACAATCCCAAGATGACACCTCATGTTGATTTTCGTTCTTGCTTCCTTGGTGACTGAGACCTCTAAATACCTCTTCAGATACCTGTGAGCTCTTTGCAGGTCTCCATTGATTTCATGTTTCTTTAGGTTCTTAGACCATTTTTAATTAAAATTTTCTTTGAGTCCCAGAATATTTTAGTTATCATAGAACATGTCAGGTTTCTTATGGTTATTGTTTTCATGGTGTATCTTTCCCAGCCCTTTATATTCAATCTGTCTTCTCTATACATAAAATATGTCTTACAATAACTAGTTGGATGTTACTATTGAGTTAGGCTTCTTACTACGTCTGCATTATTATTGATATGATTATCGATCACTTGGTTTTAAACTGACATTATTTGATTTCCATTTATGTTGCTTTTCTCATTCTTCCTGTTATCATTTCCTGCATTGTTTTACGTTTATATATATTTTAGGATGCCGTATTTCTTTCTCTGTTGGTTTTGTGTCATACTTCCTAATGATTGGATATGAAGTTAGTACCATGTGTAATTAACCTGGTCTCTATTTGGAATCTATCATGCTTCCTTACACTTCATACCTGAAACTGCATTTTCCATTTTGTAAGAAAATTCCTCTTTGAAAGTTTCTCCTATGTAAATTTAAATAAATTATGAGAAAAAGAGGCTTCTTTTTTAATATTCATATACTCACTTCTAATTTCTGTTTCCCTTTATTCCTTATGTACAAATGTAAATGTTCCCATTACATTGTTCCTTCAGCCTGAGTGCTGTATTTTGTTGCTTGAAGTGTAAGTAGCCTTGCTATAAATTTTATGATTTTTCATCCACATCTTTATAAGCTACATTTGTTTGTATAGAAATCCTGTTGATAGACCTTTTTTCTTACTTTCTGACTTTAAGCCTGGAATCAAATGTCTCTTGGCTTCCATTGCTTCAGAAGAGAAGTCAGTCTGTAATCCCCCACCCTGTACATGACATGTGTTTTTAAAACAGCTGTGTTCTGGGTTTTGCTTTTAACCTTTGGTTTTCAGCACTTTGACTCCGGTGGACTACTTTACATTTATCTTGCTTGGGATCAACTTAGGTTTTGTTTTTCCCTTGATACTAGGATTATTATTAGTATTAGTATTATTAATGTCACTGTTTTTCATCCAATATATTGTGCTTTCCGTCATTGCTTCACCAAGTGTCATCCCCACTGTCCTTGTTCTGTCTTCCTAGGACCGCAGGAACACAGAGGAAGCCACAGATTGGGACCCAGTGCTCCTTTATATGATGTAGAGGTTTCAAGCAGCCCGGAGAGCGTCTGTTTATGTAATTATGTTGACTCTTGCATTGCTGCTGCAACAATAGAAGGAAGGGGTTGTTTCAGCTCACTATTCAAAGACACATTCCACCATGGCAGAGAAGGCACGGTGGCAGGAGCTTGAGGTGTGTGGGGGTGGGTTTGTGTTTGTGCATGCCGGGGTACAGCATGCACATGTGTGGACCTGTGGGTGAGAAGGCATCCCTCAGTCACTCTCTACCTCACTTTGGAGACTGAATCTCTCACTGCACCCAGAACTTTAAACATGTGATTCAATGTAGCAATTGCACTATTCAAGCTGATAAGTGAGGTCTGGGGCATCCTCCTGTCTCCACCTTCCCAGCATCAGGACTCCAGGCGTGCACCATTGTGCCTGGCTTTTATGTGGGAACTAAGGATCCAGACTCAGATCCTTGTGCTTCTGTATCAAGCACTTTACTGACTGAGTCATTTCCTTAGCCACCCCTCCACTGTCTCCTTTTTATTCAATCCAGGCCTCCAGTCGGTGGAACAGCCCACATTTAGGATGAGCCTCCCCACTCCAATTAACCTAATCTAGAAACTGCCTCACAGACATGCCCAGAAGTTTATTTCCATAGCAATTATAAATCCCATCAGGGGACAACCAGGATCAACTGTCACACTTATCTTATTAGACATGAACACTTAGAATATTGAAAAATAAATGTAATTAATGATCCATATAAAAGCAAAGAGAATTAGTACCTGTGCTGGTTAATATTTTGTTACAAGCTAGGGTCACCTGAGAAGAGAGAACCTCAATTGAGAAAATATCTCCATCAGATTAGCCTGTGGGCAAGTCTGTGAGCATTTTCTTTGTTAATGATTGATGTGGGAGGGCCCTGCTCACTGTGGGCGGTGCCAAGCCTGAGCAGGCAGTCCCAGGTTGTCTAGGAAAGCAAGCTATGAAAGCCATAAGGAGCAGGACAATAAGCAGCATTCCTCCATGGCCTCTTCTTCAGTTTTTACCTCCATGTTCCTGCCATGAGCTCCTGCCTGGACTTCCCTCAGTGATGAACTGAGATATGGAAGTGTAAGCTAAATAGACTCTTTCCTTTCCAAGTTAGTGTTGGTCATGATGTTTATCACAGCAACAGAAACCTAACAAGGACATATCATTCCACAAAAAAATACAATATCTTAAAAAGTTAAAATCTTACTATGAAGGACATGTTTTTACAATGAACCTGTTCTGTCTTAATAAACTTTTAGTTTCTCATGTTTTTCAGGTACTCAATCTGTTTGATATCACTCATGTAATAATTAGAATGCTCCCTATATGACTATAAATGAAGGCCCATGGGAAGGCAAGCGATATCTTACTGTGGTCATGAAGATAGCTTTAATATTGTAGGGTGCTTGACTTGTCTTGAGAATGCTCACAGGACACTTTGAGATATGTCATTTATTCACTTTAGTATTATACATCACAACCTTCTGATAAATTCATCTGGCATTCTAGTTGTTTTATTAAAAAACAAATTTTATTGGGATGGTAACTCAGGATATTGATTTATAAGAATAAGGAAAAGCTGAATCTAGTAACAAATAAAAACAAATTTTAGCCGGGCGTTGGTGGCGCACGCCTTTAATCCCAGCACTCGGGAGGCAGAGGCAGGCGGATCTCTGTGAGTTCGAGGCCAGCCTGGGCTACCAAGTGAGCTCCAGGAAAGGCGCAAAGCTACACAGAGAAACCCTGTCTCGAAAAACCAAAAAAAACAAAAAACAAAAAAACAAATTTTAAGGTAAGTATATTTAACTATAGATTTCCATTAAAACAAAAAGTCAAGAAGAGAAAGTGTGAAAAAAAATTGCATGGAAAAGCACTTGTGTATTAAATGGTTGAAGCGAATCAGTGATATGGACTCTGCAGATGAAATTAAAACAAACTGTGAAAGAGTTGAATTCATTGTTGGCATTTCATTAATATCTGTAACTTTATTTTATCACTATTACTTATAGTATGTCTTTGATTAGCACATATGTGCATATATATGTGTGTGTGTGTATGTATGTATGTATGTATGTATGTATGTGTGTATATATGTATGTATGTATGTATAATCACTTATTCACTGTGGTGGACTGAAAGAAAATGGCCCCTATAGGCCCATGGGAAGCGGTGCTATTAGGAGGTGTGGCCCTGTTGGAGGAAGTGGTCACTGGAGGAGTGGGGCTTTGAGGTCTCAGAAGCTCAAACCAGAACTGGTTTTTCATTGTTCCCTTCCTGCTGCCTGCCGATCTAGATGTGGAACTCTTCCTTTCTTCTCCAGCACTATGTCTGACATGCTCCCCAGCATGATGATAATGGACTAAACCTCTGAAACTCTAAGCCAGCCTTAATTGAATGCTTTCCTTTATAGGAGTTGCCATGGTCATGGTGTCTCTTCACAGCAGTAGAAACCCCAAGTAAGACATGATGGGAATACAATCTTTCTGTCTTGCATTTTTCAAAATTCATGTTCTTTTATAATTTATTAATTATTTTTATTTTATGTGTATTGGTGTTTTGCCTGCATGTATGTCTGTGTGAGGGTGTCAGATCCCCTGGAAATGGAGTTACAGACAGTTGTAAGCTGCCATGTGGCTGCTAGGAATTCAACCTGGGTCCTCTGGAAGATCAGCCAGTGCTCTTAACTACTAAGCCATCTCTCCATCCCCGTGTCTGGCATTTTTGAAATTTGGTTACTTGGTTTTTCAGCTCTAGATTTCTATGTGGTTCTTTCTCTCTAGTTTTTTCTTCTCTGCTCTCACATTAAGACTGTATTTTCTTTTAATTCTTTAGAAACACCTGTACTAGTCCCATTAAAATCACTGCTAACTTTTAACATATATGGCACATCACATTGTGTTTTGTTATACCTGAAACCTCTTTTTGTCTTTTTTTTTCTTCTTGGTGATATTTCATTGAAAACTGCATATTTTGTATTACATGTTGTAGTAATTTGAATGTAATTGGCCCACATAAGCTCATAGGGAGTGGCATTATTAGGAGGTATGGCGTTGTTGGAGTAGGTATGGCCTTGCTGGAGGAAGTGTGTCACTGTGGAGGCAGGCCTAAGGCCTCCTATATGCTCAAGCCATACCCAGTGTCTCAGACAACTTCCTGTTGCCTACAGATCAAAGATGTAGAATTTTGAGCTCCTTCTCCAGCTCCATGTCTGCCTGCACACTGCCATATCCCACCTTGATGATAATGGACAGCACCTCTGAACTGTAAGCCACCCAATGAAATGTTTTCCTTTATAATAGTTGCCATGGTCATGGTATCTCTTCTTAGAAATAGAAACCCTAACTAAGACAGAAGTTGGTACCAGAGACTGGGGTATTGTGATAGGATTGATCATGCTTTTGTTTGAGGAGTGTGGACCTTGGCACTGTGAATTAGAAAAGCAATTGAACATGGTGCTTACTGGACCAGCCTAGGAGGAGCATGAAAGACAGTGGTGCTGAGTGTGATTTGATGAAGTTTGGGAGCCAAGCTCAAGAGGTTTCAGAGGAGAATATTAATATGTGGCTTAGAGATAGTTATTGTGATATTTTGGTGAAGAATGCAGCTGATTTTTGCCCTTGTCCAAAAAGTCTGTCTGAGGCTAAATTGAAGAGTTTTGGATTAATTCCATTGGCAGAGGAAATCTCAAAACAGCCTAGTATAGACTCTGTAGTGTGGTTACTAGTGTTGAATCTAATGAAGATCTATAATGAAAAGGAGCAAGCTGAGCAAGGAAAAATAAAAAATGGAACAATTTGAGGAGAAAGGGAGCATCAAGAAGTGGAATGGAGCTAAGTCTTGTGTTCAAGAAGATAAACAGACCAAGAAATGAAATAAAGGGAGTGGTGACCTCAAGGCAAGATCTCATCCAGCTAAGTTTCCAATTTGTGGAAAGGAATTTTAAAAAAGCTAAGAACCTGGTGTAGTGGTGCACAACTTTAATTCCAGCACTCAGAAGATAGAAGCTGGCAGATTTCTGAGTTTGAGGCCAGCCTGGTCTACAGAGCAAGTTCCAGGACAGCCAAGTTTATACAGTGTCAGAAACCATCAAAAACAGAAAGCTGGTGAAGATGTAGTTGAATAAGGGATCATGTTCCAGCCCCAGCAAATAACAGAACTTCACAGCTTTGGCCATGTGCTTCTGGCTTTAGAGTCAAGGACAGAAGAAAGGGGTTATGGAATATTCCTCCGGGACTAACAAAAAGTGGCTGAGGCCAGGCATGTGTCAGGGGTGTCCCAGAATGGAGGTCTAGAGAGATCATTGCATGAAGCTATGAAGGTGAAGCCTGTATTGCCTTGGAAACCTCAAGATGTTGGCGATGCCAGAGCCATGGGATACCTGCTGAGTATAGCTGCTCACAGGGAGTAGAACCAGCCCAAGAGAAAAAAGTGTGTTGCAGTCAACAAAGTGTAAAGGAGTTGGAGATCTGAAGAGCATTTTGACATCAGACATGGAGATGCAGAGTTTGGAGTTTGCCCAGCTGGTTTTCAGTCTTGCTTTGGTCCAGTATTTCCTCACTATGCTCCCTTCCCTGTGTTTTGGAACAGTAATGTATATCCCGTGCTATGTTATAAGTGTGTGATTTTTTTTATTTTGATTTTATGTGGGAATTACATTTAAGAGCTTGCATGAATCTCAGAAGAGACTTTGAACTTTGGACTTTTAAACATTGTTGAGACTATGATAGACTATGGGGACTTTTGAAGTTGGACTGAATGTATTTTTGCATTATGATATGGCTAAAAGCCTTTGGAAACCAGGGAGTGGAAGGTGGTGGTTTGAATGAAAATTGCCCCCAAAGGGAGTGGCACTATTTGGAGGTGTGGCTTTGTGGGAGTGGGTGTGACCTTGTTGAAGGAAGTGTGTCACTGTGGTGGTGAGCTCTGAGGTTTCATATATGCTTGAGCCACGCCCAATATCTCAGTTCACTTCCTGTTGCCTGCCAATCAAGATGTAGGACTTTTAGTTCTAGAGCCATGTCTCCCTGCATGTTGTCATGCCCCACCATAATGATAATGGACTAAACTTGCGAAACCGTAAGCCGCGGCATTAAATGTTTTCCTTCATAACCATTGCTATGGTCATGATGTCTCTTCACAGCAATAGAAACCCTAAGACACATGTTGTAGACACTTTAAATTCTATTGCCTTCCTTTACAAAATGTGTATTCTTTTTGCAGGTCTTTGGTTTGCTGAAGATCATCTAGAATTTACACATATCATTGTATGCTTTCTTAATCAAGAATTGTGGGAATTCTAAGGCATTTACCAACCCTTTGAACTCAGAAGGAATCAACTCCAAACTCTGCCCTGAGGATCTTGTTAAGACTTGAATTTAGACTTCATTAGGGCAAAAATCTAATGGTGTTTTTATACCTAAGATAACTTTTCTGGTGTCTCACAGGATGCTGAGATGATAACATGCTCGAGGGATGTCTTGATGATGAAGGCTCCAGCACCTAGCCCCTCTAACACTACTCCCACGTTAGTGACTGCTATTCTCTTTCTTCTGCTCTCAGTCCCTGTGATGATTAAGCCTAATTGGCAATTCGATATGATTTAGAATCATCATGGAAACAAATCTTTGGGCACATCTGGAAAGGATTATATCGACTAATTTACGTGAGTAGTACCATCTTGTGGACTGGAGTCTCAGACTGAATAAAAGAGAGGAATCACACTGAGCACAAGCATTCATGCTTCTTTGCTTCATGACTATGGAGGAAATATGGCAGCTGCCTCATGCTTCTGGCAGCATGCCTTCCTTGACATGATGGACTGTTTGTCCTGAAACCATAAGCCAAAATGAATCCTTCCTTAAGTTCTGTTTGTTAAAGCACCAAGATGATTAACTAAGACAGTCCATCTGGCGAGGATCACGTTATCTCTGCTATGCAATTATGGTCTGCCCTTGGCCTGTGAACCTGCAATGACCCTGCCCCCAGGTGCATTTCTTCGTTGCTCTACTGTGCAGTTCCTGGGAACCTGAGATTGCTTGCACTGTCTCTTCACTTCAGCATGTCTACCATGCCCTGCTCAGATATCTGCTTGCTGTACCAATTACACCATTTACACTAGTAGCCTACACAGAGGGCCTAGAGACTGGATTGCTCTTCTCAAGAGTTTCCCTTATCTTGGGAATTAATTTTTTCATGCTGTCTTATATTACCCAAAACTATTGGGGTATAATATATGTAATTTTAGAGTTACTTATGAAAGGAGAACCAGTTTGGTGCCAGTAACCTCGCCCTAGGTAAACAGAGAGGCTTTTCTTTGTTTTAAACATTGACAGCAAAACTTGAAAAAAGAAATCACACACCATACAAAGCCAAACAAAACATGTCTGATAGCCTACGTCATGAACCACCTGTTTGGGACTCGATCTGCATGTTTGCTTTTCAAAATGTGCTCTTCAAGGGAACAACATCAGCACCACTCAGGGAAGGGCTGGAAATGCCGAAGTTCAGGCCCCAGGCTGGATGCTCCTCCAAAATCTGCAGTTTAACAGGATCCCCAGATAATCTGGTGCTTATTGGCATTTTAAAAAATCCAGTCTACAGTGTGTGCATCCACTATCTAGTGCTTCTGAAAGCAACACTAGAAACCACCTGGGGCTCCAGCTTAAGCATGCTGCATGGGAATGGAATAACTGGATGCTGCTTCTCATCATCAGAGGCTTGGGAACCAGTGTGATATCTCGTGAACCTGTGATGGTCACTGGATCACATGCCTCACTCCAATTAGGTACTCTGCTTTGTAGGACTGTCCTGACTGGACTCTGGGAAGACAATTATCCAAAGACATAATTCACATAGATAATTACAAGTGTAATTTCATTTCCTCAAGGAATTTTCAGACCATATTTTCAAGACGTCTTACTTATCGACTCAGGCTACCAGTGATTTTTCTCTCATGTGGTGACTTCAGTTTTCAAATTTTCACTTAAAATTTGCTTCTTCCTAGAAGACCTTTTTAACTTAGAGCCCTCAAGGAAAACATAGAAACTAGGATGGATAGTCAGATGGATAGATAGATGGCTAGAGAGGTAGGTAGGTAGATAGATGATTATAGGTAGATGATAATAGAGGATAGATAGAGATGGATGGATGGATAGATGGATATATAGATAGATAGATAGATAGATAGATAGATAGATAGATAGATAGATAGATGATAGATACAGATAGTAGACATACAGATAATAGATGATAGATATACGATAGATAAAATATAGATAGATGATTGATAGATGATAAATAGGTAGATGATAGGCAGATAGATAGATGGTAGATAGAAGATAGATGCCAGATAAATAATAAATAAATGATTGATTGATTGATTGAGAAATAGAGATGACAGATGGATAGATAAACAATGGGTAGCTTGACAGAAGTGCATTTATTAGAGGAATTGATTCATGTGGTCACAGAGACTAAGCAGTCTCTTTCCTAAGCTAGAGACCTGGGGATTCAGCAGCAGAGCTCAGTCCAAGTCTAAAAGCTTTAGAACCCAAAAGCAAAGGGAGCAACTCTCAGACTGAGGCCAAATGCTGAGACCCTGGCTGGGGTGAGTTTACTAGTGCATGTCTCAAGACACTAGTGCAAGTCCAGAGATTCTGGAGCCCTGATGTCCAAGACCAGGAGAGTCATGGCCAGCTCTGAGAGAAAGGGCGCATTTGCCCCCCCCACCCCCCGCCCCAGTGCTTCTGTTCAGTCTGAGCCTTCAACTGTTTAGGTACAGGCTGACAACATTAAAGTGGGTCTTCTCAGCTCACCGACCCATGTGCGAAGCTTCCCCCGAAACACCCTCACAGACACACACAGAAACAACACTGTTAGCTCTCTGGGAATCACTTAGTTCAGCTCTCCTACACCTGCATCTCTGAAATCTTCAGTAACAGCAAGGGCACTCATAAAGCTCCCTTGATAATTGTTGACAGTTTACCTGGGGTGGCTTGTAAAATGTATATGCTTTTTTAATATTCATCACTTAGGGCTTTTTTTTTTGACAGGACCCTTAGAAGAAACCTAACCTGGATTTCCTTGCTCTGACCTCAGCACAGTTCCATGCTTGACCCCTGGCCGAGTGAGTTATAATGGGTGCCATAATTATACTCTTACCCATTTACAAATAGCACTTCAAACAAGTCAGTGGCGTTTTTGCCTGAGTCACTCCTATCATCTATCCATTCACCCCGGTGAAGACTGGATCCCACCAACCACAGCATCAGACATCGTATCCTATGTCACATCTTCCTGGGTCAGAAGGAGGTGACACCGGGGTGCCCTCACAGTGGTGACTGCTTCACTGCTGGCATACGAAGTCAGTGATCTCAAATAGCAGAAGCAGAGATGGGTGTAGAGGCATGTCCCACCGACACAGGACACCATTCTTGGGGGCTCTGCCCCTCCCTCACCAATATCAAGCTTGCTCAGTTGATATGGGAGTAGCTAAGTGGTGAGCATCAAGCAATGGGAATAGGAGCTGCACCCCATCTGAGTGACCCATGAGAGTGTGTCTAATCTAACTAACTCTCTTCTCCATATGCATTTGGATATTTGATGTCTCTATAGTAAATCACAGCTTGAGTATGTAGGGTGATCACTCACAATATGGTTGCTCTACCCTAGGGATTGATATGTCCCTAGCAAGGCTTTTTTTTTTTTAAGTAGGATAAAGCTTTCCATATTAAAAGACTAAAATATAGGCCTAACTTCAATTCCCATGACTTCACTCATTCCAAGAAAATAATAAGTGATACAGTTAAATAATTGCATTCAGGGATATTATTTGAAACTTTATTTATAATAATAACAACATAAAATTAGCCTAAATCCAACTATGGAGGATCATCCAAATTATGATCTATCCACATGATGGGATATTACATAGTCATTTAAAATCTTATAACGGAAATTTAATGGCACTGGAAAACACAATATGCAGCATAATTTTGTTAGATATGTATAAAGTATATAGGGAAATATTCATGGTTTTCCGTGTCTCAATGACAGTGTTGATTATGGGTGATTTTTAAAAATGTCCTTAAGAGAACCAAATCTACTGCTGATGGGAATTTAAATGAATGTATCTACTATGGAAACCAGTATGAGGTCCCTCAAAAACACTAAAGTCATAGCACTGCTGGGTATGTACTTGAAGAGATCTAAGTCAGCACAGCAGAGATGCCTCGGATACCTGTGCTCATCACAGCACGACTCATAACAATCAAGCTACAAGTCAGCGTTCGTGTCCATCAACAGAGGAGTGGATGCAGAAAACATACATCCACATGGCTTAGCTCTAGTCTGTCGTAAAAGATAGAAGGGGGTATGTGGAGAGAAGAAAGGGGGAGCAATAGGAGGGAGGGATAACGGAAGGGTAATGGGGTAAGTATGAACAAAGTACAGTATGCATGTGGGAAAACGTCATACTTGAACCAGTCATTACTTTGCATGCTGTTGTGGCTTCAGCAAGACACGTCCCCCATTAGGCTTGTTTGTCTTAGTTTGCTTCTCTGTTGTTGTGATAAGACAGTGACCAAAATCAACGTGGGGACAAAGGGATTTATTTCACATCACACTTCCAGGGAACAGATAGTCCCTGAAAGAAGTCAGGGCAAGAACTCAAGGAAGGAACCTGATGGCAAGAGCTGATGCAGAGGCCATGGAGGAGTGTTGCTTACTGGCTTGTCCCCATGGCTTGCTCAGCTTGCTCTGAGACATAACCCAGAACAACCTGCCTAGGGATGGCACCACCCATGGTGGCCTGGGCCCTCTCACATCAACCATTAATCAAGAAAATGCCCCCAAAGACATCTCCACAGGCCAGTTTGCTGAGGCAATTCCTCAAGTGAGGTTTCTTCTTCCCAGGTGATCCTAGTAGCAAGTTGGCAAAGACTAATCAACCCACTCATGTGTTGAAGCACTTGACCTCAGTGGGGCTATTTGGGGAGCCTACGAAACTTTCAGGAAATACGTCATGCTTTGAAAGTTGATATCCTTGCCCCCTTCCAGTTCACTCTCGCTGCCTCTCAGATGGTTGAGATGTGACCTCTCACTTCCTGATCATGCTGTCTGCTGCCATGCCTCCCTCCACCATGATGAACTCTCATCCTTCGGAAACCTTAAGCCAAAACATATTCTCTGGTCTACAAATTGCTCTAGGCCTCAGTATTTTATCACAGCAAAAGAAAAGTGACTGATATATACCAACATATATGCTAAGTTTAAAAATAAATAAACAAAAAATACTTCTTAATCATAATGTTTCAATTTGTTCAATTATTACAAGTCAATATATAAGAAAAATCTTACTGTGAACTATGACTTGGAATTGAGATCTGAGGGTCTGAATTTGAGGTCCTAGTGCTGGTGGTGGGATCGTAAAGAAGTCTGGAAAGTGGACAAAATTTACCTCAGCTCTCTTGTGTGGGTGCTAAACATAAATAATGAATATGAAAGAGTCATGGGGTGGGAAGTGAAGACAGACAGGCCATTTCTCATATGAACTGGATGAAGAAACAAGAAGACACTCTGACAATCAAGGTTGGTGCTAATAAGACTGCAGCTCACTCACATTTCCTCCAGTCCAACTTTGGAACAGATAACTTTAAGAAATATTATACAGAATATTTTGTTTGTTTTGAGGTGAGATAAAAATCTTGATTTGTACTTCTCTGCTAAGAATGTTGAACATGTTTTTTATGTATTTGTTGTCCATTTTTCTTATTTTTTGTGTTTGTGTGTGTGTGTGTGTGTGTGTGTGTGAGAGAGAGAGAGAGAGAGAGAGAGTCTCTGTGTGTGTGTGTGTGTGTGTGAAAAAAAAAAAAAAAAA
>CABHPP010114057.1:0-11828 GCA_902168425.1 Peromyscus attwateri
TTTTTTTTTTAAGACAGGGGTTCTCTGTGTAGCTTTGCACCTTTCATGGAACTCACTCTGTAGACCAGGCTGACCTCGAACTCACAGAGATCCGCCTGGCTCTGCCTCCCGAGTGCTGGGATTAAAGGCGTGTGCCACCACCGCCCGGCCCACATTTTCTTTATATAAACAACCTGTTGTGGGACATCTAGGTTGTTTCCAATTTCTGATTATTATGACTAGAGCCACAGTGAATATGATTGGGCTAGTGTCTGTCTGGTAAGATGAAGCAATTTTTGGGTACATGCCCAAGAGTGATATCGCTTAATCTTGTGGTATATCAAATCTCATCTTTCTGAGGAAGCAACACACTGATTTTCACAGTGGCTATGCAACTTTGCACTCACTTTAGAAATGAATAGGTATTCCACTAACTCCATTGACATCCTTGCCAGTAAGATTTGTCACTTTTTAAAAAATTAATCTTAGCAATTGTGACAGATATAAGGTGAAATCTCAAAGTAGTTTTGATTTTCATTTTGCTGATGGCTAAGGATGTTGAACATTGTTTCTTAGGCATTTGAGTTTCTTCTATTGACAATACATTGTTTAGATCTGTACCCCATATTTTAATTGGTTTATTTATTTTCTTTATATTTAGGTTTTGAAGTCACTATATATTTTTGATAATAGACTTCTTTTGGATGTGCAATTGGTAAAATTTATTTCCACTCTGTAGGTTGCCACTTTGTTTGGATGATGGAGTTCTTTGCTGTACAGAAGCTTTTCAGGTTCATAATAATTGATCTAAGTGCCTGTGCTGATGGTGTTGTGTTCAGAAAGTCTTTTCCTGTGCCCATGAGTTCAAAGTTCTTCCCCGCTTTCTCTTCTACTGTGTTCAGTGTATCTGGTATTATGTTGAGGTCTTTGATCCATCTGGAGTTGAGCTTTGTTCAGGATGAAAAGTATGGATCTGTTTGGATTCTTCCACATGAAGTCTCCAGTTTGACTAGGACCATTTGTTGAAGATGCTGTCTCCTTTTCAGTGTATACTTCTGGTTTGTTTATCAAATCAAGGTTTCAATAAGTATGTAGATTTATGTATGGTTCTTCAATTTGATTCCATTGATCAATGTGTCTGTTTTTTTGTTTTGTTTTGTTATTTGTTTTGCCAACATGATGCTGTTTTTTTTAATTAATACAACTCTGTAGTACAACTTGAAATTGGGAATTTTTTTGATCATTCAACATTGTTTTAGTGATTCTGTTTCTCTTTGTGTGTGTGTTACATATGAAGCTGAAAATTGTCCTTTCAAGATCTGTGAAGAATTGTGTGGGAATTTTGATAGGTATTTCTTTGAATCTGTAGATTGCTTTTGGTATTGTGACCATTTTTAGTATCTTAATCCTACCAATCTATGAGCATATGATTTCTTTCCATTTTTTGATGTCTTCAAATTTTTTCTTCAGTGTCTGTTCTTATCATAAAAGTCTTTCTGTTGCTTGGTTAGCGATACTCTATGATATTTTGCATTATTTGAGAATATTGTGGAAGTTATTGTTTTCCTGATTTCTATCTTAGTCAATTTGTCATTTGTATATAGGATGGCCACTGATTTTTGTGAGTTAATTTTGTATCCAGCTACGCTCCTCAAAGTGTTTATCTATGTATAAGTTTCCTGGTGGAATTTTTTGGCTCACTTATTTATACCATCATATTATTTGCAAATAAAGGTACTTTGACTTCTTCCTTTTCAATTTATATCCTTTCTAATCTCCTTTAGTTGTCTTATTACTTTAGTAAACAGTTCAGGTACTATATTGACTAGCTATGGAGAGAGTTGACAAGCTTGTCTGGTTTCTGATTTTAGTGGAATTGCTTTTAATTTCTCTCCATTTAAGTTGCTGTTGGCCTTGGACTTGCTGTAAACTGCCTTTAGTATCTTGAGGTGTGTCCCTTGTCTCCCTTATCACCCCAAGACTTTTATGATGAAGTAGTGCTGGATTGTGTCAAAGCCCTTTTCTACATCTAATGAGATGACTCTGTGGCTCTTGTCTTTTGGTTTGTTTATATGGGGGATTACACTTGTCAATATACATATGTTGAAACATCCCCACATTTCTGGGATAAACCCTACTTGATATTGGGGGATAATCTTTTTGATTTGCTCTTGGATTCAGTTTGCAAGTATTTTATTGAGTATTTTTACAAGTATGTTCATAAGGGAAATTGTTCTGTAATTCTCTTTCTTTGTTGGGTCTTTATGTTGTTTGGGTATCAGGGTAAGTGTGACCTCAGAAAACAAATTGAGCAATGTTCCTTCTGTTTCTATTTTGTAGAATAATTTGAGGAGTATTATCATAACTTTTCTTTGAAGCTCCAGTAGAATTCTGCACTAAAACTATCTGGCCCTAGGCTGTTTTGGTTGGGAGACTTAATGACTGCTTCTATTTTAGTACAGGTTGTAAGTCTGTTTAAATTATTTATATTGTCTTGACTTAACTTTTGAAAGCTGTATGTATAGAAAATATTATGCCTTTCTTTTAGATTTTCCAATTTGATGCCATACAGGTTTTTAAAGTATGTCCTCATAATTCTTTGGAATTCCTCTATGTCTGATGTTACGTCCCTCTTTTCATCTCTAATTTTCCTCATTTTGATATTCTCTCTCTGCCTTGGTTAATTTGGATAGGGGTTTGGTAATCTTATTTGATCTCAAAGAACCAACTATTTCATTTATTCCTTATTCTTTGATTTTGCTTTTTCTATTTTCTTGATTTCAGCCCTGAGTTTATTTTTGGGCATCTACTTCTTTGTGTGTGATTTCTTCCTTTTGTTCTAGAATTTTCAGGAGAGTTATTAAGTTACTATTATGAGATCTCTCCAAGTTTTTATGTAGGCACTTAGTGCTATGAACTTGCCTCTCAGAAATACTTACCTTGACTTTTAATATAAGATCATTATGAACAGAATACCATTTTCACATATCTTTCAAATGACTTTGACTAAATATGTAATATCGCCGGGCGGTGGTGGCGCACGCCTTTAATCCCAGCACTCGGGAGGCAGAGGCAGGCGGATCTCTGTGAGTTCGAGGCCAGCCTGGGCTACCAAGTGAGCTCCAGGAAAGGCGCAAAGCTACACAGAGAAACCCTGTCTCGAAAAACCAAAAAAAAAAAAAAATGTAATATCATTTTAAATCTGTGTGTTCAGAGCGAATAACCATGGCTAGCCTTAGCTTACCACCAGCAGTAGCTTCCAAGGACAGAGCTTCTTCCCATCTAACCTGCGTTTTTATTGCCTTCCTGTTCTGTCTTCTCATTGGCTGTAAGCCCAGCCACATGACTTCCTCGTCACTGCCTGTCTATACAGACCTGCAGGTCTCTATGGTTGGTACTGGGATTAAAGGCTCATGTCATCAAGCTTGGCTGTGTCCTTGACTGTACAGAGACTCTGCCTGTCATGTGATCAGATTAAGGGCCTGACTTCTGTTTATGGCTATGACCTCTGATCTTTATTTATTAACATACAAATAAAATATCACATTTCAGCACAAATAAAGTATCACCACAGATCTGGTTCTTGGCTCATTCAGAGTTTGAATTTGATTATTGCAGACGATGGTCACCTTAGGACTGTGGTTTCCTTAGAGGAAACTGTATTTCCTTCCATGCATTCCATTCCACTTCAGACAACAATCACAGGTTGAATCCCTATTATTCTTCAAATCTGACTCTCTCTAGAGTGACAGCTGTCAGACTTTATCTGGGTAGATCATTATGATTTATAGTATCTTAGGTGATGAAAATGGAGCTGATGGGTTTTGGGATCATAATGTCAGTGACATCTGCATAATATGTGTCCCACCTGACATATTTATAGTTTGGAGGAATCAGGAATTTGGGATCATTGAGGAAAAATCTGCATTTCGTGGTCTTTTAGACTAGGTTTCTATCATAGTACATATATTGTTTCTCTTTGGCTTAATATTCTCAGTGGCTTAAATGTTAATACTCCATTGGCCAATTCTCAAGAGTTACATGTCTTGGACTTGCTGTAGTATTTGACACAAATATTGTACACTACTTGTAATATGGATATTTCCCTTTTCTCAATTTTGCTGATTGTTTTTCCTCCAAGCTATATTACTTTTCAAATTCCAGGTCTTGAATTAGTTCTCAGTACAACTTCCTAAATATTCTCATCTATTCTCTATCTTTAAAAACTGTTACTCAGTGGAGTCCTGCTACAAAAATTGAGCCTTGGTGGGTAGTGGTGGTACAATGCTTTAATTCCAGCACTCGGGAGGCAGAGCCAAGCAGATCTCTTTGAGTTTGAGGCCAGCCTGGTCACCAAAACTACACAGAAATGAGTTTTGTTTTTTTGGGGGGCTGGGGGGGGTTTGAGACAGAGTTTCTCCGTGTAACAGTCCTGGCTGTCCTGGATCTCACTTTGTAGACCAGGCTGGCCTCGAACTCACTGAGATCCACCTGCCACTGCCTTCCAAGTGCTGGGATTAAAGGTGTATACCACCACCGCCTGGCTTAAGAATTGAGTCTTTATGATTAACTTCCTGCAACTACTCAACTTTTGTGTTAGGTTATTTTCTTGACTGTTGACTATCTGTTCTGTTAACGTTTGGCCTGTAACAAGAAAAGTCTCTCTACTGCAATGGAAACTGTAAATGAGAAAGTCACAGCTGGGGAGATGAATATTCAATACCTGGTATTCCATGGACCAGTGGAACTCAGAAGAGGCTGCAACAGTAAGAAGTATCATCTCCATTAGTACAGAGACTTCTTGGTTGTGACTAATAGTTGTTATGTATTTACTTCATATTTTACTGATTAAGAAAGTTTGTATCATCTCCAATCCTTACTGTAAAACAAATCAAAGGTATTTTTACCCTTCTGTGCTTAAAAAAGATTTTATTCTTTATTCATTCAATAATTTGTTAAGGTCTTATTGTGTCCTGTGCCCTTGTAGAGAATCTCATCAAGAATTTACCAAAGCATCCATTATTGGTGGCACATATCAGCAATCCCACCACTTTAGAAAATTATTGTCATAGCCAGGCAAATGTGGCTCTTAAAAGGAAGAAACACATTAGGCATCCTATGAGAAAGTGCTTGAATAAAAAGTTATGTTATGGTACATTTTATGTATTTCTAATATAATTATAGATTTATCGGTAATAAGTTTATGTAATTTATCTTCTCACTTCTTTTTTTTTCTCTTTTTTTTCATTTTATTTTATAATACCATTCAGTTCTACATATCAGCCACGGATTCCCTTGTTCTCCCCCCTCCTACCCCCCTCCCCTTCCCCTCAGCGCACCCCCCATTCCCACCTCCTCCAGGGCAAAGCCTCCCCCGAGGGCTGAGATCAACCTGGTAGATTCAGTCCAGGCAGGGCCAGTCCCCTCCTCCCAGGCCGAGCCAAGTGACCCTGCATAAGCTCCAGGTTTCAAACAGCCAACTCATGCAATGAGCACAGGACCCGGTCCCACTGCCTGGATGCCTCCCAAACAGATCAAGCCAATCAACTGTCTCACCCATTCAGAGGGCCTGATCCAGTTGGGGGCCCCTCAGCCATTGGTTCATAGTTCATGTGTTTCCATTCATTTGGCTATTTGTCCTTGTGCTTTATCCAACCTTGGTCTCAACAATTCTCGCTCATATAGACCCTCCTTTTTCTCGCTAACTGGACTCCCGGAGCTCCACCCAGGGCCTAGCCGTGGATCTCTGCTTCCAGATCCCTCAGTCATTGGATGGGGTTTCTAGCATGACAATTAAATCCAGCTACTCTGAACCTGCTAGAAGAGAAAGTAGGAAGTAGTCTTGAATGCATTGGCATAGGAGATCACTTCCTAAATATAACACCAGTATCACAGACACTGAGAGAAACCATCAATCAATGGGCCTCTTGAAACTGAGAAGCTTTTGTAGAGCAAAGGATACAGTCAACAAGGCAAAGCGACAGCCTACAGAATGGGAAAAGGTCTTCACCAACCCCACATCTGACAGAGGACTGATATCCAGAATATATAAGGAACTCAAGAAATTAGACATCAAAATGCCCAACGGTCCAATTAAGAAATGGGCAATAGCACTAAACAGAGAATTCTCAACAGAGGAAGCTCAAATGGCTGAAAGACATTTAAGGAATTGCTCAACATCCCTAATCATCAGGGAAATGCAAATCAAAACAACTCTGAGATACCACCTTACGCCTGTCAGAATGGCTAAGATCAAAAACACTGAAGACACCTTACGCTGGAGAGGATGTAGAGCTAGGGGAACTCTCCTCCACTGCTGGTGGGAATGCAAGCTTGTACAGCCACTTTGGAAATCAATATGGTGCTTTCTTAGAAAATTGGGAATCAATCTCCCCCAAGACCCAGCTATACCACTTTTGGGCATATACCCAAGGAATGCTCAATCATACCACAAGAGCACTTGCTCAGCTATGTTCATATCAGCATTGTTATAATATCTTCTCACTTCTAATATAAGCTTGCAATCCCAATAGAAAGGCTGATTGTTCTAGGAAGAAAAGGAAGCCAAGGCTACATAAATGAGAGTTACTTTCCTGAGTGGTGCTCCCAAACAGAAGCTTTAGGAGGCAGATGATGAGCCAGAGAGCCCTTGCCTTTCTGAGCTGTCCTTGGCTATTAGATTGCTTGGTTCCAACCCTGCCTTTGCTACTTTGGGCTATTAGCAAATAGAGATCAGGTGATGATATTTGAAGATTAAATACTTTCAAAGGTTTTTCATAAGTGGAAAGTGCCCATTAAGTTCTGAAGTACAGGTTATATGGCCTTGGCTTTTACATAATTTACTTATGTAGGTTTTAAGAAAGTGTTTTATTGTTATAAGCGGAGTTTTTTTTTTTTTTTTTTTGGTTTTGTTTTGTTTTTTGAGACAGGGTTTCTCTGTGTAGCTTTGCGCCTTTCCTGGAACTCACTTTGGAGACCAGGCTGGCCTCGAACTCACAAAGATCTGCCTGCCTCTGCCTCCCGAGTGCTGGGATTAAAGGCATGTGCCACCACCACCCGGGAGGGGAGTTTTTTTTTTTAATGAGGTTTTCCTGTCTATATGAATAATTTTTCAAAGCACTGTATCAAATTCACAGTATAATCTATACTTAGCATTCAACATTCTGAATATACAGACCATAGATGTTTGCAAACATGGAAAAGGTATATTTAGAACCTGCCCTAGGCAAGCTTCCTTCAGCCTATACTTTGTTAAGGTGCATTTGCTCATTTGCTGAGCTGTGTCTGTGGTGATAGGGATGGGTGAGTCCTGCTTTTCTGTAGCAGGAAGAATTAGGTTTTCTGTTAGCCCCACTGCTTCCTTGTTTAAGAAGCAAACTAATGGATCTTCAGTTCTCATATTAGCTATAAGATAACCTTTAAGATAAAATACATCATCCCACTGACTGCCTTGTGGATGGGGGAGGGTGTGGTTGCTGACTTCGTAGGCCGCAGTCAGGCCAGAATGGAGAATTCTAGGGCCACCTTTGGTAAGATCCATAGCTTGGTCTTGTGCTGATATGTGCTGGCTGTGGAAGGACATTGTCTGTTATATGAATTGCTAAACGGTCTTACTAATAAAAAACCCAAAGCCAGATACTGGGGTGAAAGCTGAAAGATCAGAGAAGCAGAACAAACCACAGTCAATTTCACCTCATAAACTCCTCAGTTGACTCTGTTTCCTCAGACTGAAAGCCTTTGAGACCTCATCCGAATGGGGCTCAGCTGAACTGCTGCAGCCACTAGCTTACCTTTATGAAATTGTCAGTCTAAAGAGAGCTACTTCCTGTATACTCATGCTTTATACACCTTTCTGTGCTGCCATCTTACTTCCTTTCTCTGACCAGGTACATCATTTCCTCTTTCTGCCCACCTCTATCACTTCCTGTCTGCCTGTACAGATCTCCAGACCTCTATGGTTAACTAGTACTGGGATTAAAGGCATGTGCTACCACTGCCTGACCTCTATCTATGTCTAATATAGTGACTGGCTTTGTCCTCTGATCCCCAGGCAAGCTTTATTTGTTAGAGCACAAATAAAATAACACCACAATATCCAGCTTTATATTGTCCTGAACAAATGGAAAAATGTAGATGGAAATTCTTTTTACTAGAATATTTTAAGTATAGAAATCAGTTTTATTTGGTTACAAACACACTGCCAGTTCTCTTTCTAACCTGATGTTTTGGCATTTGCTTTCCTAGTATTTACCTCCATATTTATGAAAACATGTCTAAGTGGATCAACAGTTGACAGTTCTGAAGTCCTTCCTAAGATATGTACCCAAGGTTTGCTAGTCAGGATCTCAACCTCCTTGTGTCAGGAGTGAGAGGGGTCTTAATGTACCATGGAAAGAAATTGAGTGAACAAGTACTTGGCTTCCTTGCCATCTTTTTATCCAACAACAATCTGTTGTTATCTGTTTATTAAAACCACCTGAATAAGTATTTTTAATACTATTGAGTAAGCAAGTTAGCTTTGAAAAGTTCCTTTTATATTTCCAAATGAACATTGTTTTGTTTTATAAAAAGATAATTACAATGTAAATTTGTTATTCTTGAATGTCTATATAGCAGGTTTCCAGTCTTAGCATCTACAAACAACTTGGGAGACTGGTGTCATTAGACCATCAGAATTAGAGGTGATATGTGGGGCATATGTTATTTTCTAGTTCACATTCTCAGGGTGGCATGGTAAATATGGATTATCTCTGTGTACTGGGAAGCTCTCCAGCAGAGCTGTTGCACTCAGAGGGGTCCCTGTGCACAGACCTGCTGCTCTGGATAACCACACAGCAGCACTTGCAACTGGTTTGCACAAGAGCAGTTCATCCTGTGCACTCGACACCCTCCTTCACTCACCCTCACTCCTCTGCACAGACCTCAGCCCCCATCAGAATTCAGTCAGCTAACATACATGCCTCCATGGTTTGTAACCTTATGGATTAGCTATATTGTATTGATTACCTATATTGTAACCTATACTGCTGCTGTGAAATGTTGTTGGCTTGAAGAAAGTATTTACAAAGCTTTTTAGTAAGACATTCATGCATGTGCCATTCCATACAAAAAATTTAGGATTTTTTTTTAATTTCTGATTCTTTTTTCAGTTTTGCCTAATAATATGAGCAGTTTACACTGGACATATTTGGAATGTTTGAGACAGAGTCCCAAGATTTTTTCTTAAAATGTGGACATCATCTTTTTATAAGCTAGGTTGGATTGTATAAACATATAACTGAATATTGGGCATTTGTAACCACGCCTGACACCCAGTGTATTTCATGTTTGCTATTATTTTACCTCTATCTCTTGGTGTGATTAGAAGTAGTATCCATGTACATGTGCATTTTGGGAGTTATAAGGATGGTCTAGACATCAGATGAAATGGGTCTACACTAAACCACTGGTGGAGAGCGGGGGGACAGCAAGTACTACAAACAAAAATTGAGCTAGCCTTTGGGAAAAAAGAAACCTGGTGGTTCCATAGAAAGTTAAAGAGAATTTTGGTGTGACTAAACAGCTCCTGCTCTGGGTGTAAACCCACGAAAATGATATTACACCACCACAAAGATATTACACCACCACAAAGTAAGGAAAGTTAACTCACAGCATGCTTCACAAGTTCCAAAAGAGGCGAGAAAGTAAGTATTCAGCCATTGAATGTATAAAAGAAATTTGGAGTGGAGTGTAGGAGAAGAAGAACGAGAGTAGTGAACTGGTTTAGGAATCATCTATGATAAGGAAAATGTTCCTGGCATAACCATGTCAGTTGCCACTATTGTGAGTGAATAAATATTGTCACTCTTGATCAATTATATGCTTTATGTAAATTTAACTCACTTTTAAAAATGGTAGGGTCAAGTTCATCCTCAAAATACTCTTAATACCAATACTAAGATCCATAATGAAGTAGCCTATTGGTGATTAGGAATATAGCATATAAATTGATCTTGGTGTGAGAATCAATATGTGAAGAATGAATATTCCATAAACTATTTAACAAAATCTGTTTCTACAATTTGCCCAAAGCAGTAAAATAATATGTCTGGTATTTCTCCAAAATATATTATTTCTGTCAAGTGTTCCACTGATATTTAAAGTTCTTGAAGCATGAATTAATTTAATGCAAGCAATGTGCTTTTATATTTGAAAAGATATTCAACCAGTGAGTCTGCTTTGAAAAAGAGTTACCCCTTTAACTGTGGGGAACCTGAAGCTTAGAGAAGTTGCCTTACCTGCTTGAGATGAGATAGCTTGGATCATAGTGTTCTTTATCATCACTGTAAGGTCACCAAAAAAGGGCAGGTTCTAACAGAAACCCTAATGTGAGGAGACATTTTATATCTTTACCCATATTGATGACTACTGGGCACTAATATTTCAGTTATGATGCATGCCCTTAAAATATAACAATTAATTTTGCGTTCTTACTTTTATATTATAGTTACTCAGCCCAATAAAGAGAGTAGTATACTTTGCTTCAAAGGTTTCTTGTAACTGTCCATATTTTACTTCTTTAATTCATTATGAAAGAATGAGATTCTCTGCTAACCAACACTCTCCTCTGTTCACCTTTTTTGCTTTTATATCTTTGAGAATTTCAAGTTTCTTAGCATATTATTGAAAAATTTACCTGCTCAACTCTTCCCAGATCTATCCCCTATCAATGCAATATCATGCCCTTTTTCATAAAATACATTTTGATCATGTTTTTCCCACCCCCACTTTCTCCCAGATTCTCCTTAAATACCCAGCTTTAGGTAACTTTTCTCCCCTTCTCTTTCTTACGCACTACATAAACAAAAATTAAAAGAACAAAACAAGAGGCCATTAAGGCAAAAATGCCAAAACAATGTAAAATAAAACAAAAATCCACGAAATTACTATTGAGTTTGTTTTGTGTTGGCCAACTACTTCCTGGAATGGGGCTTACCCTGGTGTGTGGTTGATATACCCAGTAACACCAAATTGGAGAAAACTGGTTTTCCTTATACCTGTTGGTGTAAATAGCAGACAGCTTTGTGGTTATGGGTGGGAGTTTGTATATATTTCTCCTTCTCAGTGCTGACACACCATCTTGCTTGAACCGGTACAGGTCTTATACCTGCTGTCACTATCTCTGTGTGTTCGTATGTTCATCAGCTCTGTTGTGTATGGAAGACACTGTTTCTGAGTCATCTATTACCTCTCACTCTTACAGTCTTTCTGTCTCCTCTTCTCCATAAATCCCTGAGCTATGAGGGAGGAAGCAGTTTGATGAAGACATCCATTTAAGACTAAGTGCTCCAAAGTGTCTCACTTTCTGCACATTTCCTAGTTGGGTATCTCTCTCCTTTTTATTTATTTATTTATTTATTTATTTATTTATTTATTTATTTTTTCTCTGTCCTTTTTTTAAATTTTTTTTTTTTTTAGCTAGCTCTTTTTTTTTTTTAAAGATTTATTATGTATACAGTGTTCTGCCTGCATGTGTGCCTGCAGGCTAGAAGAGGGCACTATATCTCATCACAGATGGTTGTGAGCCACCATGTGGTTGCTGGGAATTGAACTCAGGACCTCTAGAAGAGTAGCCAGTGCTCTTAACCTCTGAGCCATCTCTCCAGCCCCTCCTTTTTTTTTTTTAAAAAAAATTTTACAATATAATGCAAGAAGAAGTTTCTCTGATGATGATTGACTGATGTGTTGATGTAAGGTATAGCAATATGCCATATGTTCCTGTAACAGAATATTTGTAGTTAGTTTTCCTCAAGGTCTATGTGTTATCTAGTCTCAGATTCTGGCTACTGTATCAGTATAATTTATGGGTA
>CABHPP010114057.1:12228-27570 GCA_902168425.1 Peromyscus attwateri
CATTTCCTGGAGTTAGCATTAAATCAATCAAAAAGTGGTTGGTTAATCCCATCACATGTGCTCCTATTTCACCAGCATATCTTCCAGGCAAGTCACTGTTCTAGATTGTGGAGTTCATAGCTGGATGCTGTTGAGGATTACCTTTGTCCTGTAATGGTGTGTAATACCTATACTACTTCTATGAGATTAAAGGTATCGGTTTTTATGTTGAATTTTTGAGTTTAGTTTTGGGTGGAATGATGGAAATGATTCTCTCTGGTTGGCCTAGTATCATTTGTTGAAGATGCTGTGTAGCACAAATTATAATTGGTCTTATAATAAAAACTCAGAGCCAGATATTGGGGCAAATGCTGAAAGATCAGAGAGACAAATGAACAAGCTGCAGTCAGCTCTCACCTCACCAACTCCTCAGCCAAAAAGACTGAGCTCCTATCTCCTCCTACCTTATATTCCTTTCTCCACCCAGCCATATCACTTCCTATCTCAACCTTCCTAGTGCTGGGATTAAAGGTGTGTGCCATCACTGCCTGTCTTCTATGGCTAACTAGGGGCTGGCTTTGCCCTCTGATCTTCAGGCAAGCTTTGTTTTTTAGATCATATGCAAAATATCATATTTCCACTTTTTATCTAAAATAAAAAGGTTATAACTAATATAAGAAAAACTATATACAATAAGTACAATTACTATATGCAATATGTACAAAAAATAATTATATCAACAATGTCTAGTCCACATTTGACAAATTCAGAGAAAATACTCCATTATTTATCCTATTTTGGTGAGTTCAAATGTTGTACCTAATTCACTTTCTATCCTAACTTGTACTACCAACCAAAAATTATTTTTTGATGTCTCTTAAACTTATACATTTTACACCTCTTTATTGAATTTCTTATCTGAATTTGTTAACAAAGAAAAGTATAACTATCTAGTCTTCAACTCCATAAGAGACCCGAGAAGTAAATAACATTAACTGAGTAAATAGGAAGTGCAAGCAAGCAACTTCCAAAAAATATGAGAAATGACAGAAACAACTGGCTATCTGGACTGTCACCCAAGGTTCCTCTTCAATGTTGGGGCATCCATCTCCAGCCTACAGACCTAGTATATCTGACAGACTTTTCTGTGAAGCAGGATATTCTGAAGGACTGTCCTACTTTGCTTTGGCAAAGTTCAGCAGTCCTTTTCTTTGTGTCCTGCTTGTCCATTGGACAGCAAACTGTTAGCAGTCAAAGCAACAGCACTTTCTTTTCCAGTGGATAACTTTTGCCACAAAGAAAGTAAACTCCATAAGGAGTTTCTTTGAGGCCTATCATCTTCTCTGAAGTACATTGGTGCTGCCAGGAGCAGACATGTCTCATGTCATAAAAATAAAAATAACCTATATTATTAAACCATCTTAACTGCCATATTCTGTAGATCTCTGAAGTGTTTGAAGATGACCTTTATATCTAAAATATGTCTCTGTTTGACCTTGAAAACATACCTAATATGATTACAGGTTTGGTTGCAATAACTAACTACTAACTTATATTTCTTTATATCCTAATTAGTTGGTAATAACTTTCAAGGACTAGCAATTTGCATTAGGCTGTTAAATGAGATGTATAGGTACAATACCTTGATCAAGACTAGAAATGTATGTACAGTATTTTCTAACAAAAATAATCTTACCTTTGGATCAATATACAAAGATCCATTTCAATGTAAACTATTGAAATGTAGTAGTTGCTTTTTAAAAGTAGATTCAATAATTTACCCTTTTATCATATCATTTCTATATCTTTTTTTCAGAGTAGCTTCAATAATCTGCACTTTCATCTTATCATATCTGTATCTTTTTTTTTCAGAGTAGATTCAGTAATCTACCCTTTTGTCCTATTATATCTGCATCCCTTTTTTTCTTTTTCTTTTCTTTCCAAACAAGAACCCTGAATCTAATCTCCTTTGTTCAGCTTTTTTACTGACCATTACCAATAACAACTTGTAACCAACCACCCTAAACAATGACAAATATCCATAACCCAATGAAAGACCAAAAAACCACCCACCACACCTCTTGGGAATGTGGTTATCATGTTCTTAAGTTTACATCCTGCTCTCTGGGGGCAATGGCATCTTTAGGGGATCCTGAAAAAATCTGGGTTAATAGTCAAGTCCTGGGAGAGGTAGATATATCATTTGTTGTCCAGTCTCTTCATAATGGTAAAGTGCAGGGCTTGTCTCAAGTCCTGGCTAGAGTAGTCTGTGAGGTTGGATCATCTCAGCTAGTCTTAAAATTGCCCTGAGCAGTTTGTAGTCCAAAGCTAATCTTTAGATGGTGTTTGTCAGCTTAGTGGCATTACCATAGTCCATATGGAATCATCAGTGTGGGATCCCATCATCTTTTTGGAGACCTCAGAGATTGTATTAGGTTCTTTAATTGCTCTGAGAAGGAGTTTCCTCTATGCTGACAGGAAATGACCTAATCAAATTTGACATGGATGCCTACAAGAGGCCCCTCAAGGCATTTACTGATAGCAAAGGATTATCTTGACTGTCCCTTGTTGATCTACATTCATTAGTCCAATGTCTGCCACACCTTGTGCATAATCCAGAAGGAAGTGGTGTTCTATTTGGATTGTTCTTAGAAAAAGCATTGTTTCTAGGAGTGCCCTGTTTACAGTCCCTTTTAGGCGACCTTATTTATCACAATTGAAATACCTAACATTTCAATTTTTCTTCAAACCTCTGGAAGTCACCTTTCCTATCCAAGCATCATTATGGTTATGAGATTCAATATTGATTGTATTTCAGATCTATTTTTCTAAGGATGCTGATCTTGCCTTTAATTGCCTAATTACCCATTTGCATTGTGCATAAGCATTTTCAAAAGCCAGAGATTAAATTATTATTTATCTAACTTCTGAATTTGGTATCATTCTATTTACTGTTGAAGTCAATCTCTGTAAAAAAGTCAGTGAAGTTTTCTTTTGGGCCCTATATAACTTTAATAAATGACTCAATTTTTTTCCTACTTCTTCAATTCTTTCCCAAGCATTCAAGGCTGCTGCATGGCATAAAGCCAGGGTGTGGTCATCATATAGAGATTGCTTTTCTACATTAGCATAATCTCCCTCTCCAAGAAGTTGGTCTTGGAAGATTTCCATACCTCTAGCCCTACTTTGTTGCTCAATGGTCTTAGCCTCATCTTTCCACCAGCTTGTAATTGAGGACCAGCCTTCAAGACTGCTATAACCAAATCTCTCTAGTCTTGAGGGATAATTCTATTACAAGTTGACCACGAGTTTAACATCTGCTTCACAAAAGGTGAATGCATGCCATATGAGACTATCACTTCCTTGAATCTCCTTAAATCTAGCATTTGCACAGGAATCCATTTAGCTCTTATACAGCCTTAAGGATATCTATCATTTGGAAATTCCTGTAAGGTTACTGGATAAATTAAGGCTGGTTGTTTGAAAACTTTAGACTTTCCCTTTCTAACCTTATAATGCAATGCTGAGATTGTTTCTTCTTTAAATTCCTCTGTCTGGGTCTGAATAGCTCTATAATCTATTTTAGTAAGTTTTTCTAAAAGTTTTATCTTGGCACCCATATTAACCAACTTTTTAAATGATAAAATAAAAATGATCAAATAATATTTATAATTGACATTACATAGATTCCATCTACATTAATTATGCTCTCATTTAATTGCTCCATTTTCAAACTGTCTAGCATATTATGAAACAGAGACCTAACTCCCTTCATTGTAATAATGTTCCCCATTTTTTAATGTGGGAAAAAAACTCTCTCTATTTTTTAACTAATTCCCCCTTTAAGAAATCCCAATTGACTCACTAAATATGCTGACAATGACAATTCAGATGACAGTGAAGTGTGACAGCTACCTAGCATGGCAAAAGCCCAAGTGTGGGTCCAGTGAAAGCCACAACCCACCAAGAGAGGGAAGAAGCCAAGGAGCCTGCATCTGCATGGGGTAACATGTTAAAGCAGCTAATTCTTATAGCCTGTGGAGTCTGTTCCAGAGATGCTACAACAGAAAAAAACATCCCAGACTCCCTAAGAGTGCTTGGGGTAGAAAGGAAAAATCTAGCCATCAGGGTAGGCCCCATGTAGCTCTGGTCTGAGCTGGTGGCTGCAATGCCATAGGCAAACAGCTTTTTCATGAATTCATGCCCCACGAGATGCATGACAAATGTAGCACGAATTCTAACTGGTCTTATAATAAAAACCCAGAGTCAGATATTGGGGCAAATGCTGAAAGATCAGAGAGACAAAGGAGCAAGCTACAGACACCTCTCACCTCATCAACTCCTCAGGCAAAAAGACTAAGCTCCTGACTCCTGCCTTATATTCCTTTCTCTGCCCAGCCATATCACTTCCTGTCTCTAACTCCCTAGTGCTGGGATTAAATGTGTGTGTACCTTCCAAGTATTGGGAGCAAAGGCATGAGATTCCAAGTGCTGGGATTGAAGGTGTGTGCCATTACTGCCTGTCCTCTATGGCTAACTAGTGGCTAGATTTGCCCTCTGATCTTTAGGTAAGCTTTATTTGTTAGAGCATACACAAAATATCACCAAAGTGCTGTCTTTTATTCCATTGTATGTTTTTGGCTTTTTGTAAAGAATCAGGTGTGCTGATTTATGCCTGGATATTAACTTCAAGTCCATCGATCAACATGTCTACTTTTATGCTAATACAAAGGTAAAACCCCCAGGGAATGGAGGTCATGTGGAAGGAGCAGCTACTGAATACAGGCTGCAGCAGGACTAAGTGTAGTCTACTCAGACTGGAATAAAAGAGGTGGTAGGATCCTGAGTGTGCACCAAGAGGTGGAGTCCCCAGGGAATGGAGTTAGGCAGGGAGAGGGGCTCCTGCAGGCCAGCTATAGTAGGACTCAATTGTGTCTTTAAAAAAATCATTCAAGACCTAGTATATATGAATGTTCTACACAAGTAGGTTTTCATGACTTTCTTGATAGTCTTTAGTGTTATTTGTCTTTCCCCATATTTCATTATCTTACCATCAGCTTCCTATCCACTTAACCCTTCTTGATTCATTATTCCTCTCTAACCCAATATACTAGCATATTATATATATATCTTCCCTAGAACATGTCTCCCTACTATCCCTTAGTAATTTTCTGATCTCTAATGATATTTCAAATTAAAGACACATATCTCAGGAGTCTTTGTTTTTCAAGACAGGATTTCTTTGTGTATCCCTGACTATCCTGGAACCTTTCTCTGTAGACCAGGCTGGCCTCAAACTCAGAGACCTGTCTGCCTCTTCCACTCTAAATGCTGGGATTAAAGATGTGTGCCACCACTACCCAATGTGAAGAGTCTTAACATTCACAGAGGAGAGAAAGTGTGTGGCTTTTGTCTGTCTGCATCTGACTTGACTTATTCAAAGTAATTTGTTTCCTGCTTTATGCATTTATCTGTAAAGTTCAAATTTTCATTTTTTCAATAGATGAGTAGTATTCCATTCTGAAAATATACCATATTTTCCTCATTGATTCACTATTTGATGAACATTTGGCCTTTTTCTGTCTATTAAGGGGAAAGCACAGATGAACATTGATGAGCTGGTGTCTGTAGAGTAGGTTACAGAGTCCTTCAGGTATATATGGAAGACCAGTATAGTTGAATCATATGGTAAGTTTCTTTCTTTCTTTTTGAGCAAATTGCACACCAATTTTTGTAGTGGTTGTATGGATTTGCATTCTTACCAGAAGTAAATAAGTGTTCCCCTTTCTAACGTTTGCATCAGCATTTGTCATCATTTGACTTTCTAATCTTAGCCATCCTAATTAGGGAAAGATTAAATCTTAAAATAAACTTAATTTTTATTTTTCAGTTGGCTAATGATGTTAAAATTTTAAAAAGCATTTTTTCTTTGTATCTCTTGAGAACTCTTTTTGTCCTATACCCAAATACCCCAACTTTTATTTGGGTCATTTACTTACTTGTTTTTTTTTTTTTTTAAGTTCTTCATATATTCTAGATACTAACTCTATGATAACTCACAAAAACACTTTCCCATTCTGTTGGCTGCCTCATTGCTCAAACAATGATGTCTCTTGCTGTACAGAAACTTCTTAGTTTCATGAGGTCCCAAGTATTAGTTGTTTGTTTCTATGTCTGCACTATATGCATTATGTTCAGAAAGTACTTTCCTGTGCCAATGAGTTTGCATGTATTTCCTAATTTTCCCCTATATAAGATCGAGGATACCAGAGGGCTTTGTGTGGGGTGAGAGATAAGGTTCAAATTTCATTCTTCTAAATGTAGTGATTCAGTATGAACTGCACTATTTATTGGTGATACTGTATCTTCTCCAACGTGTATGACTACCTTCTTTGTCAAAAATTAGGTGACTGTAGGAACGTGGGTTTATATGAAGACATCAATTCTATTCATTGGATAAGTACCTGTTTTCATGCCACTACAATTTTTTTATTTATTATTTTACTGCAGCATAGCCTGAGATCTGTTATGGTGATACCCACAGCTTGTTTGCTGTTGTTTTTGATGATGTATTATTAATATTTAGGTTTGTTCTGGATATCCTCAGTCATTTGTATTCCTATATGAAATTCAAAAATGATTTTTAATTGCTTTGAAAAATTTCACTGGCCGTTTTCACTTTAATCCTGTCAATCCATGAGCATGAGAGGTCTTCCTATATGCTGGTATCTTCAATTATTTTTTCAGTGTTTTAACATTTTCACTGCAGAAATCATTAATTTCTTTGGTCAGATCTATTTCCAGGATTTTTGTTTTGTTTCATTTTATTATACTATTGAGAATGGACTTGTCTTCTTGATTTCTTTCTTTCTGTGTTTGTCATTTTTATAGAAGAAGAATACTGCAGATGAATTTTTAAATCATCTTTTTTTTTAAAGATTTATTTTATTTATTATGTATGCTCTGCCTGCATATATGGCTGCAGGCCAGAAGAGGGCGCCAGATCTCATTACAGATGGTTGTGAGCCACCATGTGGTTGCTGGGAATTGAACTCAGGACCTCTGGAAGATCAGTCAGTGCTCTTAACCTCTGAGCCATCTCTCCAGCCCCCTTAAATCATCTTAATAAATAAAAAACAGAGCCAGAAATTTGGGTTAAAGCTTGAAAGACAGATCAGAGGAATAGGACAAACCATGAGCTAACCTCACCTCACCAACTCCACAGCTTCCAAAGAGACCTTCTTCCTGTATACTCACATTTACATGCCTTTTCTGTTCTGTTCTCTCATTGGCTCTCTTAGCCCAGCTACATCACTTCCTTTTCTTGTCCAGCTCTGTCACTTCCTGTCTATCTGTACAGACCTCCAGACCTTTATGGTTGACTAGGTGTGTGCCACCACACCTGACTCTGTTTCCAGTGTGGCCTTGAACACACAGAGATCCTGCCTGCTAAGTGATAGGATTAAGGGCGTGTGCTACTGTTGCCCAACTTCTTTGTTTACATAAAATGGCTTGTTATTTCCTCTGATCTCCAGGCAAGCTTTATTTAATTAAAGCACAAATAAAATATCACCACAGGATATTGTTAATTTTCTGAATATTTATCAGCTCTAGGAGGTGTGTGTGTGTGTGTGTGTGTGTGTGTGTGTGTGTGTGTGTGTGTGTACTCTAGGTTCTTATGCATAGAATTGTATCATCTGGAAATAAATATACATTGACTTCATCCTTTCCTATTTGTATCTGCTTCATCTTCTTCACTTTTTTATTGCTCTAGCTAACATTGTAAGAATTATTTTGAGGAGAAGTGAGAAGAATGAACTTGTTTTGTTCCTGATTTTAGCACAGAGGCATCTCTGCATGAACTAGTATGAGTGAAACATGCCACATCCATAAAGAAAAGCACAAATACAACATCTTAACTGCTCTGAAAACATAAATGATTCCTCATAAGATGAGAGGTCTTCAGCTGGGAATCTGATGGCTTCACTCTGCCCATTCAACACCAGAAACCAGAAGTGGCATGTGTCTTTTTGATACTTTTCATGAAAAATATCCTGATAGATTCCACTTCTTTCTTCAGTATATTCTAAAGGAATTACAATAGCAAATCAAGCTAATTTTAATTTTTAAGTTCTCATCTTTTAGTTCAAGCAATGGGATGTCATTAACTAAAACTGTCCTGAGATAATTTAATTAAATCTGATTAATTAATATATTATATTAGTTAATATTATAATACAGGTACAATTTATATATTATACATTATTAATTAATAATTAATGAACATTATAAATTAATTAGTTAAATTAATATTTCTCAAGGCAAAAACACATATTCCTCTTGTCACAATGGACTGAGAAATGGTCACATTATCTAATATCCACTATATCATTCTGAGTAGTTCTGAAAATATTTCTGAGACAGTACTGGTTATATGATTTTTGTTTTTCTTCATTGAGTTGCTAACATACATTTCTAAATCAAGAGACAGAAACTAAATTAGGGTTTCTATTGCTGTGATAAAACAACATGAGAAAAAGACACTTTGGAAGGAAAAGGTATATTTCAGCTTACATTTTCACATCACAGTCCATCACTGAGGGAATTCAGGGTAATAAGTTTTCTGCCCCTCCTCCAATAAGAAGTTTCTTCCCTGATGCAGTAGGCCAGATTAAGCTGAATTGAAAAAGTATAACAACAGTGCCAGGAACCATCCCTGATGGTGAACAGGTCCCAGCAGAGGATGTAAGGAGTTGGCAGGGGACAGAGGTGAGCCAGGCCATGCTGGTGGTGAGAATCTTGCAGCCTGACTGACTAGCAGCCAGAGTGCTTCTTTATTTATACAGAATTTAGTAAACAGGGATACATTCATGTTTTTCCAAACTATAGATCATATCATTTTTGGTTTTGGATATGTGTTTCACTTCCTCTTGTTCATCTTTTAGTCATTATTAACAAACTATGACAGAACAGAGTTATCATTTCTAATCATTTTACCCTAAAGTTTTGACATCATTAATAAACAGCTATCATTTTTACTCATTAACCCTATAGCCTGATTTTTTTTTTTTCGAGACAGGGTTTCTCTGTGTAGCTTTGCGCCTTTCCTGGAACTCACTTGGTAGACCAGGCTGGCTCGAATTCAGAGATCCGCCTGGCTCTGCCTCCCAAGTGCTGGGATTAAAGGTGTGCGCCACTACCGTCTGGCCTATAGCCTGATTTTTAAGACTCTAGAGGCATATGACAGCCTGTTCTCAGGCTAGTAGCTTTTGTGGCTAGAAGGACACTAACCAAAACAAAATTTCCATGCCAGCCTGGGCATATTGACATGTCCCAAGCAGTGTATTATTAACTCTTAATGGTCAGAGTGCCCAAGAAAAATCCTCAGGCCAAAGCTGCTGCAATTATTATTTAAATTCTGGCATAATACAATGTTTATATTTTTTATCCTTATAGACAAATTCTATAAGGATATAAAATGTCTAATCCTGGCATTCTGTTGTTCCTTAGTTTTATGACACCACATTGGCTCTGTGTGTACTGACTTTTCTAAGAAAGGGAGGTCCTGAAATTTCATTCTTTTATCATCTTTCCACTCCATTCTTTGCTCATCAATATAAGTCTCCGTGTAGGGCAGAGGTAACTTCAGCTAATCTAATTGTGTTGCTGTATTTACCACATAATTGCCTAAGTGTATAGTGGAAAGAGGCTTGCAATCTGAACTGTGGCCAACTCCTCTAGCCCACTGAATCTGGCTGACCTTTTTGAGTTTACTTTGTTTTGAATATCTTGTTTCTTCATAAGTACAGGGGCAGATGTTTCAAGAATGTCTCATAGCCTCATAAAGAGACTTCTGGTTTCTTTATGTGTGTTGCAACCTCCAAGACATAAAGAAGACCTTCAAGTAGATAAGGATATCCCCCTTAAAGCAAGAGGGGGTAGTATATTCAGGACTTTGCTGTGGAAGTTTAGAAGCAATACTCTAAATAAATGATTCATAAGAAAATTTCATCAATCCAATTACCCTAAATTGTACAAATATTAAAAGTCCCCCAAGTGTGCAACAGAGAGAGATAAAAACCAAAGGTGGCCATCATGTGGCTTAGCTTTGCTGGATCTTTGTCAAGCAGCTGTGACCTTATGACTTTTTCTGTTCCCATCAGATATGGCTGTGCCACACCAGGTATTTTTGAACTCTGCAACTCCCAGGTGGGTCCTCAGGTACCAGAGATCTCAGCCAGAGGACTCTTCCAGGTGGCCTGGATTTTGTGCTTTTTGTAGGAGCAGGGTGGGAGGCAGTGACATGCATATTAAGGTAATGAGGTATTGGTCAGGTCTGGGGTCCCATAGATATGTCCTGGGTTCAGTGGTCACTTTGGAATCTGGAACTATGTGTCTCCTTTGCCCATTGTTGTTCTCTGGCTTTTCTTAGTGCATGTTTCTGGTGGGAATCTCTCTGTTAGTTAGCGGCTGCAAGCACCAGCTTCTGGCTGAAACGGGGAGGGCAAGGATCTTTTTGTCTGGAAATCTCTAGCCTAACAAAGGGAAACACTCAAACAAATAAAGAACCTGGCAGCAGAAGCCATGGCAGAGTGCTATTTACTGGCTTTCTTTTCATGACTTGCTCAGCCTACCTTCTTACAGAGCCCAGAACCACCATCCAGGGGTGGCACCACCCACAGTGAGCTGAGATTTTGGACATCAACCTTAAGAAAGTTCACAGGAAAAGAGACCACAGTCTTTTCCACAGGCCAATTTGGTGGTGGCATTTTCTCAATAGAACGTCCCTCTTCCCAAATGACTCTTGCTTATACAAAGTTGACACAAACCTAGCTAAGACAGAGCCTTCCTCTTACAGTATGTGCATTAAAATTAGGGAATAGAATATATTTGAATGGCATTCAAAAGAATAAATTCAGTTTAAGAATAGAGATATCAGGTTGCATAGAAAACTTGAAATGTCTAGCTCCATGTTTAGTTATCAAATATTTGTACCTATTGACTTGTAGAAACATCCTCCTGCATGTAAGGATGTGTGCTTTCTCCCTTCTCTCCTTTTTAAGATGATGGGGCATTAATTGCAGTAATGGGACTGCATGGCTTTGGGACCTTATACCTGTTAGAGGCTCCTCATCCAAATGGAGTATAGCTAAGGTGGCAGTTTTGGTTAGAATGCAAAAAATCACCTAAGTAAAGGTTAACATTTTATGAACATTTCTTTGACCATACCTTGAGCTGTGCAGTGCTTAATATCACTCATGGGTAGGTATTCTCATTCATAATAAAACTGATTAAAGATATGATCAGACAGATTTTATTGATTCTTTTGAAATTTTATGTATTGTATATTTATCATATTTAATCCTAACCCCTCAACTGCTCCCACATTCATGCCTTTTTTAAACCCATCAACTTTGTGTCCTCTTTATTTTCCCTTAAAACAATTTTAAAAATCTGGATTTTTATTGGCCATATACTCTTGGGTGTGTGACCATCCACTGGAGCATGGTCCACCAACTGGAGACCACATCCTTAAAGCAAACTGAATTTCACTATTGGGCAGATAGAAATTGTCCATAGCTCATCACATTTGGGTAAGACTTTCTGCCCAACTCCATTCTCTGTGCTGGGATTATTTCTAGAATTTTTGAGCTTGCACATGTCTTATGCATGTTGTCACAACCTGCTGTGGGATGTTCTGTATGGCAAATGTGTTGCTAATAAAACACTGATTGGCCAGTGGCTAGGCAGGAAGTATAGGCGGGACTAACAGAGAGAATTAAAAGAACAGGAAGGCGGAGGGAGTCACTGCCAGCTGCCAGCCAGGACAGGCAAGCATGTGAAGATGCCGGTAAGCCACGAGCCACATGGCAAGGTATAGATTTATAGAAATGGATTAATTTAAGATATAAGGACAGTTAGCAAGAAGCCTGCCACGGCCATACAGTTTGTAAGCAATATAAGTCTCTGTGTTTACTTGGTTGGGTCTGAGCGGCTGTGGGACTGGCAAGTGAAAGAGATTTATCCTGACCATGGGCCAGGCAGGAAAACTCTAGCTACAACAACCATTGAGAGTTTATCTTTGTAACTTCTGTTTTGTGTGTAGAAAACCTTGTTTCACTGTAGTCAGCTACTTGCTTTGTATCTTTCAGTTTTTATTCTCTTATGTGAAAGTATCACTAAGCCATAGGAGGAAGGATTATCATTTATTGACATACCATCTAGGACTCTGCACTCCACAGCCTTGTATTCTCCTCACATTGACCAGGTGTGGATCTGTGTGTTAAATCACTATTTATTGCCAAAAAAGTAACTCTGATGAGGACGGAGAATTGCATCAATACATTGTATAAGTCATTAGGCGTTGATTTAATACTATGTACATATACCAGTAAGAAGATAGTGATAGTTTTTTCCCTAAGGTCTCAACCCATCTAGCTAGAGGTTATTGGCCCTGATAATGGTGCCAGATAAATCTTCCTTCTTGGGAATTGGACCTTAATATATTCAGTACATGATTGGTAACTTCATGGCATTTGTACCACTATTGCACCACCAGGCAAATTTTGCAGCACAGGTTATTATTGAAGCTTACAGGGTTACTCTGAGGTTAGACTGATGATTATTCATATTCTCCAGTAGTGTACATAGCACAGTTGGAAGAAAACTTCCAGGCCATTACCAGGTTGATTTCTCTATTTCTGTGAGACAATCATGTTATCTCCAATAATAGGAGCTTAGTCTCAAGTTTGGAAGGGTAACCAAGATCAATGTCAGGAGCCTGTTGGGAATCTATGGGATTCACTAGCCAACAGCTCACAAATAGTTACCCCATTTTTAGCACCATACTTGTATTTGTTAGACTATGGAGTCTAGTGTAAGTATCATCACCTGTTAGTGGGCAACTTCACTTATACTATTTTACATATGTACATGTATATATTTAGGCAGCTTCTATAATAGTTAGCTTCCAGATGGCTTTAAAAAATAGTTATCCTCCTAGTAGTCATTCTTCTATGATGCCTTCTCACTCCTACATCATTTAACCTCTTTTTCCATGATTCCCCTTTCCTCCTTTATATCATTGTGTGAAATTTCCCCTGCCTTGAAATTTCTCCCCATTGTCCTTTACTAATTTCCTGACTTCTATGTCTATTCCAAGGGAAACACACTTATCTAGAGCCTTGAATAACTGACTTAGTATTGGTTCCCAGAGTCAGGATCATATCTAGTACCTTGAACAATGAGCTTAGTTTATTTAAGGAATCAATCCCAGAAAAGACAAGTAACCAGGTAGATATTTGGTGAAATTTCTCACATATTCTACAGCATGCCCCATCTGTTCACTTTTAAATTATTTGATATATGCAGCTGATTTAAGCAAGCATTATAGTACCGTGTTGGGAAATCATCAAACTACTACAAGTAATGCCCTCCATTCTTTTTTAGATTTAAAGAAAATAGAAGAAGTTCTTTGATAAGCTGGAGTTTTCAGTGAGGTGCTAACTATGTCCTTCTGAACACACCAGCCCCAAACACTGGGCACCTTTTTCAAAAGACCATCATGGCTATTTGTGAAGATGGTGAGTTGCCTGATCCAATTCTGGTAAGCATCATTTTTTTTTCCTTCTGTCGCCACAGTATTTCCAGAGAATATAGCACTTTCAAATCTTTTCTCTAATTGGAAGAACTATTAGACAACCTAGGATTAGGGAAGAGAAACTGTAAAATATCACTTTTAAAGAGAGAAGAATACCCCATTTAGATTTTACTGATTTATAGAAGGCAAGCATGAGAAGAAAATGCATACTTGTCTTTTCTGCTGGTTTAAGCATAGACACTTCCTTCTGGATGGCAGGGGGCACAATGGACATGGCTCTGTGAATTTACCTCTGCCTCACACCACCTTGTTACCTTCCTTGAACTCTACACTAGTCTGATATATCCTTTCATGGCCAATGATTGCAATGAGGGTGCTCATTTTTCTAATGTGAAATATTTGACAAGCTTTCATTTGCATTTTAAGTGATTCAACATGCAAAAAATTTCATGTGGTGAGTATTAACCCTTTAATCCTAAAAAATGCATAAAAATATGTCCCATATTTGGACCTTTTTATTTCAAATAAGCTACTAAATTATCAGTGGAAACATTTATTGAATATCCAACATCCCTCCAAGCACTATACTAGATATAGGAAAATTTATGCTGCATGGGAACAAGTTTATCATATTAGGAACAAGATTTACTACAGTAAACCTTAAATATTTTATGAAATTTAGCAATAGCCATGACTGCCATAATCCTACTTCTGAAAGTTAAAAAAAATTCAGTAAGTTTTATGCTGTGCTCACTGTAACAATAAATCAGTGGCAGGATAGATTGCAGTCACTGTGGGTTTGTGACTCTGACAGCACCTTTGTACACTGAGAGCTATAAATACTAAGACAGAGTAGAAGGAAATGAAAGATTTATTCAAAGGAAGTATCATCAATAAGACATCCATAAATCCAGATAGTTGCTAATCAAATGATAGAAGGATCTGGTCATACCATTTTATGACTAGATTTGGGAACTTTTACAATCAAATCTGTAAATGGAATCTATGCATTTTTATGATCAATACTCCCAGTTGAATCCTGTGTGAGGTGCTCACTATACTGAAGTTCATGCCTTAACTTTTTACTTCCTAATGATCCATGGGACTACACAAGATGGCAGAGTGCTTTGAAATGAATGAAAGAATTAAGATCTTTGAGAAAAAATTACTTGATTAAAACAATCATTCTAAAGAACAAAACCCTGTGCCAGTATTTACTTTTAAAATATTGTCACCCTACTTGCTTCATCTCAAATACAGATAAAATACCTGAAAAATAGCCATGCTAAATGGTGTAAATAAAATATATTCCACAATACTTTTCTGAAATAATACATTGAGTGTGGTGAAGTCTTCTTTTAAGTCAGCAGTTAGCATCACACAAGCCCAGAGATTTACAGCTAACTACCAGTTCATAATTCACTGTCTCAAATAGAGATGAGATTCATAACTTGAAGATATATATATATTTATTCCTTTCATCTTCATATTCCTGACATTTCTTTGCTTGATGATATTTGTCTAATTGTTTTTAGAAACTCTTTAGAACCGGGCGGTGGTGGCACACGCCTTTAATCCCAGCACTCGAGAGGCAGAGCCAGGCAGATCTCTGTGAGTTCAAGGCCTGCCTGGTCTACAGAGTGAGATCCAGGAGAGGCACCAAAACTACACAGAGAAACCCTTTCTCAAAAAACCAAAACAAAAAACGTCTTTAGAATCTATTTCAATAAGAACTAAGGTAAGTCTAGTGTCTCATAATATAT